>JARQOD010005389.1:0-48292 GCA_033576555.1 Oophaga sylvatica
TAGTGTTGAGCGATACGATACCGCAAGTATCGGGTATCGGCCGATATTAGCTCTATCGGCCTTTCGATACTTAGTTCCGATATTTTCGTCTTATCGGATACCGGAATCGGGATTGTCACTGTCACTGTCAGTGTCCGTCGGTCGGGTCTGTCAGGAGTCAGCGGCACTTACCTGGCAGAAGATCTCCGGCGGTCACGGGCTGGACTGCTTCATGGCCGCCATCATCTTTCCCCGGCGGTCACATGCAGTTTCTCGCGATAACTGCAGTGACTGCTGGGTAATCCCGGCCGTAAAGCAGTCAGTCCGATGACGTCACCGCCGGGGAAGCAGGTAATCAGCTGTGCTGCGTCGAGATGACAGGCTCTGCCTGTCATTGCGATGTAGCAGAGCTGGATCGCCGTGGGACAGTCGTTACTATGGACTGCGTCGGACAGGTGGTATACTGTTGTTTTTTTTTTTTTCTTTTTTTACAGGAGATCGATGGCGTCACAGGAATGAGAGTATAATAAAAGAAATGAAAACTGTGTTGTCTCTTTTATTTCATTAAAATACTTTTTTCTTGCTGTGTCTTTTTTTTTATACATTTAAAAACTTTGGGATTAATAATGGATCGGTGTCTTATTGACACCTCTCCATTATTAACCGGGCTTATTCTCCCCGTGCAATCAACGGTGACATTAACCCCTTATTACCCCACTTGCCACCGCTACAGGGCAGTGGGAAGAGCCGGGTAAAGTGCCACAATTGGCAATCTTTTGATGCGCCAAATGTGGGGCTGCTGTAGCCTGGTATTATCAGGCTGTTGAGGGCCAAAATCCATGGGCCTTGACAGTCTTTTAATACCAGGCCGCAGCAGTCTGCATTTTACTTGGCTGGTTAACACAAATAGGGGGACCCCTACGCCTTTTTTTTCGAGGGGATCCCCTATTTTTGTTAACCAACCAAGCTAAGCAAACTGCTGTGGCCTGGTATTATCAGGCTGGCAAGGTCCATGTATGTTGGCTCCTTAACAGCCTTAAATACCATTCCTCAGCAGCAGGGGCGTACATATAAATCATGGGGCCCCATAGCAAAAGTCTGAATGTTCCCCACCCCCCAAAAAAAAAACCCAGAGGCATTGTAAATGTAAAGTGCCAGCACAGTGAGGGAAGTTGAGTCGCACAGAGACAGGGGTTTTGGGGGTACTCGGCACCGATCACGTCGACTTCTATGGGGGATGTCACGAGTAGCACAGCTCGGTCCGTGACCTGGGCGATCACTGGAATGTGGGATATTTCCAGGGGATGATAGAATGTTCGTGTAGTTTGTCGTGACGCCACCTGTAGTACCTGGTCAGGGTGTCCAGCGCTGCTGTGCAGGTCCTCTGGAAGGGATGGTGTAGTGCAGGTAGGTGAAAAGTCTTCTACAGGTAACACGCTATCCTTCCAGGGCAGATAGATGTGAGATAGAGCAATGGTGCAAAGTGATGTAGCAGAGTGGACTATGCGACGTAGTAAGAAAGCAGGAAACACTTCAAGTTAAACGTTGCATAATAAAATTTTTAATAATAACATTACAAAAGTGCAAATGGCTTATATTATGTGACATGTTTTGTTACTGTTGATACCCTTGATATGTGTTATACATGTGTGTTAATAAATACATATTCAACAAAAGTGCAAATAGCATTAGTGCCGAAGTTCGTGGAGACTTCTTAGGACTACAACCCCCGGGGTAACTTCACAGTGTCCTTTACTTGTGCTTGTGGAGGACCCGCTCCAAACCTCCAACTGTGGTCTTGGGTGGGCTGCAAGACTTTCCTTGAGCAGACCTCACTTTCGGCCACACCAAACGGGTTTTTAGTTTCTGAGGTAGTTGAAAATAGTGCACAGTAAAGTTTTTTGTAAAACCAAAATGGAGCACCGAAGTGCCAACTATTTACAGAAAATTTGTGAGCCACTACAGTTCATGGCTTCAAAGTTGAACATTTTCATTACAGTGAAACACCATTACCCAACCTGGGTATATTAAGGCAACAATAAACTTGTTCTTCTGAACATTCACCCGTCCGGGTACATCAAACCATTACCCAACATGGGTATATTAAGGCAAAAATAAACTTGTTCTTCTGAACATTCACCCGTCCGGGTACATCAAACCATTACCCAACATGGGTATATTAAGGCAACAATAAACTTCTTTTTATGAACATTCACCCGTCCGGGTACATCAATAATTTAACTATTTACATACAGAGACCCTGTCCGGGTTATTTAGACTTCTTTGGCTGGCCTCTTCCAGGTACCACCTGGTACTGTTGTGGAGCTTGCCAAACATCCGTGACAGGAGGGTCCACCCAGACCTGATGACGTCGTGTGGCGTGTACAGTGACGTCGTGACCCGCTATCTGGGTCTGTGTGGCCACCTCTTTCGTCTCCCTCCGGGTCTGGAACCCTATGTCCCGGACTGTACGAACCCCAGGGGGCCTAACAGGCGCCGGGTACGGGCCAGCTATCATTATCATGTCCATAGCTGGGGCTGCTGAGGAGACCACTGAGGGAGGCTGGGGAGATTTACGGCGTGGGGTGGGCACTTGTGCAGAGGCCTGGTTGGGGGAGGCTGAAGGCTCGTAGGGTCTGTCAGTTTCCTGACACTCTGGGGAGTAGGGGTCGCACCTGGTAACATTTAGGGCGTACCATCCATTGTAACCCCAGTGTCGGGTGTAAGTCACCAAGTCTCCTGGCAACAGGTCCCTCCCCGGGTGTCCTTCTGGGAGGTGAGCCTCCACGTCCCGCCGGGTTACAAAAACTTCTAAATAAAGTCCAGGCTCCTGGATGAAGCCCCAACCACCTTTTAACTTAAAGTTCCGTACTGCACCCTTACGCCGCGGCTCCCTCACCGTACTTTTATCCTTTCTCATACGTGCCTTCTCTGCCAGGTCCTTCTCCAGGTGACGTTGCCGAAGCTTTTGGGATTCTCGCTGCTCCCTTTGTCGCTCTGCTTCCCGCTCCCGACGTCTCCACTCTTCCTCCTGACGCCGGTTGTAATTCTCCTCCACCAGCTGCTCCATGTCTCCACCATCAAATGCCAGCTTACGATGTCCGGTTTGCGGCAGCTCTCCTGGCGCCCCCAGTCCTGGCGGCGCTCACCTGTGGCGGAAGCAGCCGGCTCTGGAACAGATGACGGTCGGGGCTCCGGTACAGGCAGGTAGTGCTCTGGTGCCTGCGCGGCCTCCTCCATGAGGACGGGTGTCGCTTCTTCTGCCTCAGCGACGGGGGCAGACAGCGGGATCTGGGGTGCTGGTGCGGCGTTTTCTGCAGGAACGGGTGCCTCCACTGTGATACTGGCAACCGGTTCAGATTGCAAGGGCTGGGATGCCCGCACGGCCTTCTGTACTGGAACGGGTGCCTCCACTGAGATACTGGCAACCGGTTCAGATTGCAAGGGCTGGGATGCCCGCACGGCCTTCTGTACTGGAACGGGTGCCTCCACTGAGATACTGGCAACCGGTTCAGATTGCAAGGGCTGGGATGCCCGCACGGCCTTCTGTACTGGAACGGGTGCCTCCACTGAGATACTGGCAACCGGTTCAGATTGCAAGGGCTGGGATGCCCACACGGCCTTCTGTACTGGAACGGGTGCCTCCACTGAGATACTGGCAACCGGTTCAGATTGCAAGGGCTGGGATGCCCGCACGGCCTCCTCTACTGGAACGGGTGCCTCACCTTCCGGTACAGACACTTCAGGGGGTAAGAGGGATTGGCGCCGCTCCAATTGTCGTTTTAGGGCCCGCCAGCTCGCTTCCATCCTGGCGACCTCCTCCCGGTGCCGGGCCAGGTCTCTCAGGGTATCCTCCGCTTCTTCCAGCGTAGAAGGGTTTCCAGGCCGGGTGCCAAACGATGGCTCCGTGGCGATCGGGTCGCTTCCGTGGGGGGAGAGCTCTGACTCCTCCATCCCTTCCCACTTCTGCTCACGTCCATTCGCCATCTCAGCAAAGTCACATGTGTCATTAGCATCAGGAGAGGCGACATCTTTTGTAGGGAGGGGCACCTTCGCGTTCGTTTACGCCCACTGAGGAGGATGAGGAGGCGGAACTCCAGAGCTGTGGGGCACGATCTTACATTGCAGTAACATTTAGAGTGTGCGGACATCGTTTTCGCGCCACGGAGTGAGTGTACGCCCACGAGAGCACCCCCTTATTCTTCACCTGTGCCTCGTGGCGCAGATATGACGGAAAAATGGCAAATACAGTCTATGATGATTTTTGCAATTCTCAAGCAAAAATACAGTTCAATTAAGGCACACAGGACACATATATATGTCACAATGACATGTATATATATTATATATATGTATTCTAAGTGTGTATATTTTGTGTTTACAAGGAAAGAAAGTGTTTTTTTAGTTGCAATATTTTGTTCCCATAGACTTACATGGGACTTCCGGTATCGGAATCGGATATCGACGATATTTAGTGATATCGGCGATACC
Organism: Oophaga sylvatica; assembly: GCA_033576555.1. NCBI lineage: Eukaryota > Metazoa > Chordata > Amphibia > Anura > Dendrobatidae > Oophaga > Oophaga sylvatica. The sequence continues at coordinate 4,471 of JARQOD010005389.1, forward strand.
ATTCCGATCCGATATTTTTAGATATCGAGCAGTATCGCTCAACACTACCTGTTAGGTATAGAGAGTAGAACCTAACTCATGTAAATAACTATCTATGACCACTGTACATAAATGTATAATGTATATATTTTTGCTAATAATATGTTGTATCATACCATTATTTATTAACCTGTTTTCCCTTATAATCTTGGAACAAGAGGAATGGACATTATTTCTACTTGTTTCCTCATCCCTATTTGAGCATCCTTTCCAAAATAGACTGGGACATTTATGGTTGCTCAAAGTCTTCAATCCCTCATTGTACATAATTGTTCAGTTACCGTTTATGCAACAGTTCAAGAGTACCTTACCTCCTGTAAAGGAAGAATTGTTTTTGATATGTTTATTGATCTGTTACCTGTTTTGTATTTCAGCCCCGGAGTGCTGAGTTCTACTAGGGGGGAATGTGGAGCCCAACTTTGACTGGATCCATATTTTCCAGAAGGATGCACTAAAGTAAGATCCCACTAGAGGTCACTATACACACACACATTGCAGCTTACCTAAAAAGACCATTAGAGGGAGCTGTGTTAGGCATATAAAAACCATTTTTAGTTTCAGTTTGCCTCAGACAGCCTGAGACAGCCTCAGAACGAGATAGAAGGAGAACAGATTAGACCTCAGATAGAGATCTCCTCAAGACACCAGAGGAGAGGGGAGAAGTGCAGAGCTGTTCAGTCAGTTCAATTTGAACTTAAGTGGAGGCTAGTACGAGTGAAAAGGGAATCACTTTAGCCTAGTCAGAGCTGAATCTGAAGTGTAGCTCATGAGGAAGCGTGCCGACGCTTAGAGAGCGGCGAAGAGGCAGCACACCAACTGCCAGCGTGTGTGATCTTAATAGGACCCAGGTAGGCCGAAGGCACGTGGAAGTGGAGGGAACTGAGAGCATTAATAGCTCCCTCAGCAAGAAATACCGGACGCCGGGTCCCGAGCCTATAAGGATCTCTACGACCTACTAGGAGAACACCGGAGTTCCTGGAGGACTACAAGTCCCAGGAGTACCACAGAGTTGACACGTAGCAGGATCAGGAGAACGGAGTCGGCCTGATCAGCCATAAAAGACCCTGTTCTGCCAGATAGAAGGTCCACCACCAAGTCAGCCAGGTACAGAACGGAGACCAAGTTAGACCTAGCTACAAGCAGGTCAGGACTTTATGATATAACGACAGAGGACAGGAGGCCATACACCTACCAGTGGAGGAATCCGGATGTGCATCCTTCGCCCTGCCGTGCTCCGGGGAGTACCTGCCATTTCTACAGTAAAGGTACCAAACTGACTTTTGTGCGTGTCTCCCTTATTGTCTCTGACGGCGGGATCCCCATCTGTCCTGCATCCTCATATTTCTATCTGCTCTGGAAGGACACCGTCTTGCCTGTAGAAGACCTGCCATCTAGCTGCCCAACACCATCCCTTCCAGAGTATTTGTATAGCAGCGCTGGTCACTCTGACCAGATACTACAGGTGGCGTCACGACAAACTATATGAACATTCCATCATCCCCTGTAAATATCCCACATTAAGGTGAGCGCTCAGGGCACGGACCGAGCTGTGCTACCCGTGACATCCCCCATAGACATCAACGGGCTCGGTGCCGAGTACCCCAAAGCCCTGGTACGTGCGCATCACTAGACAGCCTGAATACATGTGGGGATTTCCTAACAAAAGGCAATCCTCACATGTATTCAGGCTGTCTAGCAGCCACAAATCATGCAGCTGCGGCGACACTCACTAAATGTCTGAGCAGGCTCAAAGACTCAGAGAACACCCAAACATGCTTGGGACAACACGAGTAACGAGCACACTCGCTCATCACTAGTACTTACCTGGAAAATCATATTGACTCGTCATTTTTACTAAATACTGGAAAAGCAAAACTAAATAAAGTATTGTGGAAAGGTGCTTTTTTTGCAATTTGGATGCACATGGAATGTTTTTCATGTTTCCTAAAACCTCAAAAGATAAAATGGATGGAGCCATTCAAAAGTACAACTCATTCGGCAAAAAACACTCATAAATGGCAATATTGACACTGAAAAAAAAGTTATGGCTATTGGAAAAAGTGAGAAAACAAAAGCAAAAAAAACGCAAAAAAGGTAAATTGCCATGTCTTGAAGGGGTTCATTTGCTTTCCTTATTTTTTACTGCCTTTTTCCTCTGTCTTTCGTAAGATACTTTCTCCCCTCTCCATGCTATGGGAATCTGCATACAAACATTTTCCTCACACTGGTGTTATCTAAGAAATTAGAGAATAGGGGGAACAGGAAGGGCCATTAGAAATTAGTAGGAGCTCTTGCAGATTTGTAATATTTTTACAAAACCACTCAGGTAAAAATCTTGCAGAGACTTTGCAACATCTGTCACATGTGAGCAGTGTGAACCTGCTCTCATCCATAAACAGCACAGGGTGCAAATGTCAAATCTGCCAATCTTGGTGTTCTCTGGCAAACGCCAATCGCCATGCATGTTGTTGGGCTGTAAGCTCAACAACCACTTGTGGACGTTGAGCCCTCATATCACCCTCATGGAGTCTGTTTCTGACATTTTGAGTAGACACATTGATGTTAGTGGCCTGTAGGAGGTCATACATACATCTGTGAAGGCACCAACTGTAGTATCTCATTCAAATATTGTGAGCAAAGTACAGTTGTGATACTCCTGCACTAATAAAAGTTCTGCACAGTGCAAAATATGCCAAATTACAAGCATGGGCATCCATATAACCTTTAAAGCACTAACTATAGTACCTTATTCAAATATTCCGAGCAAAGTATAGTTGTGGTACTCCTACACTCCTAAAAGTTATGCAGAGAGCAAAGTCTTCCAAAAATTACAAGCAAGTAGTGTTGAGCAATACAATACTGCAAATATCGGGTATCGGCCGATATTAGCTGTATCGGGCTTTCGATTCCGAATACCGATATTTTCGTCATATCGGATACCGGAATCGGGATTGTCACTGTCACTGTCTGTGTCCGTCGGTCGGGTCTGTCACTGTCAGTGTCCGTCGGTCGGGTCTGTCAGGAGTCAGCGGCACTTACCTGGCAGAAGATCTCCGGCGGTCACGGCCTGGACTGCTTCATGGCCGCCATCATCTTTCCCGGCGGTCACATGCAGTTTCTCGCGATAACTGCAGTGACTGCTGGGTAATCCCGGCCGTAAAGCAGTCAGTCCGATGACGTCACCGCCGGGGAAGCAGGTAATCAGCTGTGCTGCGTCGCGATGACAGGCTCTGCCTGTCATTGCGATGTAGCAGAGCTGGATCGTCGTGGGACTGTCGTTACTATGGACTGCGTCGGACAGGTGGTATACTGTTGGTTTGTTTTTTTTCTTCTTTTACAGGAGATCGATGGCGTCGCAGGAATGAGAGTACAATAAAAGAAATGAAAACTGTGTTGTCTCTTTTATTTCATTAAAATACTTTTTTCTTGCTTTGTCTTTTTTTTATGCATTTAATAACTTTGGGATTAATAATGGATCGGTGTCTTGTTGACGCCTCTCCATTATTAACCGGGCTTATTGTCACGTGCAATCAACGGTGACATTAACCCCTTATTACCCCACTTGCCACCGCTACAGGGCAAGTGGGAAGAGCCGGGTAAAGTGCCACAATTGGCACATCTTTTGATGCGCCAAATGTGGGGCTGCTGTAGCCTGGTATTATCAGGCTGTTGAGGGCCAAAATCCATGGGCCTTGACAGTCTTTTAATACCAGGCCGCAGCAGTCTGCATTTTACTTGGCTGGTTAACAAAAATAGGGGGACCCCTACGCCGTTTTTTTTTCGAGGGGATCCCCTATTTTTGTTAACCAACCAAGCTAAGCAGACTGCTGTGGCCTGGTATTATCAGGCTTGCAAGGTCCATGGATATTGGATCCTTACCAGCCTGAAAAACCAGGCCTCAGCGGTCTGCTTATCTGGCTGGTTAACAAAAATAGGGGGACCCCACGCCAATTTTTTTCGAGGGGATCCCCTATTTTTGTTAATCAGCCAAGATATGCAGACTGCTGTGGCCTGGTATTATCAGGCTGGCAAGGTCCATGGAGCTTGGCTCCTTAACAGCCTGAAAATCCAGGCCTCAGCGGTCTGCTTCATCTGGCTGGTTAACAAAAATAGGGGGGACCCCACGCCAATTTTTTTCGAGGGGATCCCCTATTTTTGTTAACCAGTTCCCTCTGACGTCACTGATTGTGTCCCTGGCTGACCTGAAGTGAAAGTGGAAAGCAATCAATTAAGCTTTCCACTTCCTCTCCTGTCAGCCAGGAGAGGAACTCATTCATTTGGGGGTTTACTGTGAGGCTGCAGCATTAGCTGCGGTCCCTGCAGTAAACATTAACCCTTTCTGAAGGATTACACCGTGGGACCTGACTGTACAGCGGATTGGTAAGAATAATTTTGCTTTATTATTTTATTTTTATTACAGGAAATGGTTTTAGCAGGAAAATAAAATATGGTCAAAAACTGTGTGATTATTTCATTAAACTTCTTTTTTATTAAAGTGTGTGTGTTTGATTTTTCTTTCATACAATAGGATTAATAATTGATAGTTGTCTAATTGACAGCTCTCAATTATTAACCTGGCTTAAAGTGACCTTTCAATTGCAAGGTCATTTTAACCCCTTATTAACCCATTCGCCACCGCTACAGGGCAATGGGAATAGACGGGCAAAGTGCCAGAAAGGGCAAATCTAATTAGAGATTTGCCCTTTCTGGGTGTCTGGGGGCAGATGTTAGTAGCCGGGGGGGGGCCAAAAATAATGGTCCCTCTCTGGGCTATTATTATCTGCCCCCACTCACTGGCTTTGTCTGTCTGGTTGCGAAAATAGGGCGGGAGCCCACGCATTTTTTTTCAGCAATTTTACACCTCATATATATATATATATACATGTCATTAAATTTGTGACACATATATATATATATATATATTTATATTTATAGTTCATACACTTCTACATAGTATAATAGCCGCTAATTCAATTGCCGGCTTTTGTGAAAATGCAGAACCCGACATGAAATGACACTTGGTTTACATAGAGTTAACCATGTCTTTTCATGTAGTTTGATATCTGATTTGCACAAACAATTACATGAGTGTAAGTGTGCAAAATTTCACACCTGTAGGGGTTAATTAAAGGTGTAAATTTGTAGCAAAAAAGTCCGTTTTTTTTACAACGAATTTACACCTTTAATTAACCCTGATGTAATTGTTTGTGCAAATCAGATTGCAAACGACATGAAAAGACATGGTTAACCCTATGTACACCAAGTGTCATTTCATGTCGGGTGCTTCTGTCTTTTCACAGAAGCCGGCTTTACCCGGCAATTGAATCAGAGGATATTTTACTATGTAGAAGTGTATAAACTATACATATATGTATATATATATATGTCACAATGACATGTATATATATATATATATATATGTATTCTATGTGTGTATATTTAGTATTTACAAGGAAATAAAGGTTTTTTTTAGTTGAAATATTTTGTTTCCATAGACTTACATGGGACTTCCGGTATCGGAATCGGATATCAGCGATATTTAGTGATATCGGCGATACCATTCCGATCCGATATTTTTAGATATCGAGCAGTATCGCTCAACACTACAAGCAAGGTCATCTATACATTCTTGAATGCAACAGCTGGACAGCCTCATTAAAATATTAAAAAGTGTACATCTGCAACAGGCTAATTTTAATATTTATTTCAAACCAATTAAATTTCACACAAGCCAGGTTGTACAGTATATATGACAAAAGTAAAAAATGTTGTAAACTGTACTAGGACAAGCGGTTTTAATTTTTTTTTAACCCACTAAAGTTTTACACAAAGCACGTTAATCTGTACACATGAATCTGAATCCATAAAAAAATTTGGAAGCTTTTTTTAAGAGTTTAACCCCTTAACCCCCAAGGGTGGTTTGCACGTTAATGACCGCACCAATTTTTACAATTCTGACCACTGTCTCTTTATGAGGTTATAACTCTGGAACGCTTCAACGGATCTTCGCGATTCTGAGACTGTTTTCTCGAGACATATTGTACTTCACGTTAGTGTTAAAATTTCTTCAATATAACTTGCGGTTATTTTTGAAAAAAACACAAATATGGCGAAAATTTTGAAAATTTTGCAATTTTCAAACTTTGAATTTTTATTCCCTTAAAACAGAGAAATATGTCACACAAAATAGTTATGAAATAACATTTCCCACATGTCTACTTTACATCAGCACAATTTTGGAACCAAAATTTGTTTTTGTTAGGAAATTATAAGGGTTAAAAGTTGATCAGCGATTTCTCATTTTTACAACAAAATTTACAAAGCCATTTTTTTAGGGACCACCTCACATTTGAAGTCACTTTGAGGGGTCTATATGGCAGAAAATACCCAAAAGTGACACCATTCTAAAAACTGCACCCCTCAAGGTACTCAAAACCACTTTCAAGAAGTTTATTAACCCTTCAGGAGCTTCACAGGAGCTGAAGCAACGTGGAAGGAAAAAATGAATATTTAACTTTTTAGTCACAAAAATGAACTTTTACAGACTTTTTTTATTTTCACAAGGGTAAAAGGAGAAAATGGACAGATAAAGTTGTTTTGCAATTTCTCCTGAGTACGCCAATACCCCATATGTGGGGGAAAACCACTGTTTGGGCACACGGCAGAGCTCATAAGGGAAGGAGCGCCGTTTGACTTTTTCAAACCAAAATTGGCTGGAATTGAGATTGGACGCCATGTCGCATTTGGAGAGCCTCTGATGCGCCTAAACAGTGGTATTCTCCCACAAGTGACACAATTTTGGAAACTAGACCCCCTGTGGAACTTATCTAGATCTGCTTTGAGCACTTTGAACCCCCAAGTGTTTCACAAAAGTTTATAATGCCTGGGTGTGAAAAAAGCAATTTTCCACAAAAATAAATTTTTAGTCCCAAATTTTTGATTTTTCCCAAGAAAATTGGACCCCAAAAGTTGATGTCCAATTTGTCCTGAGTACGCTGATACCCCATATATGGGGGGGAAACTGTTTGGGCGCACGGCAGGGCTTGGAAAGGAAGTAATAACGTTATGGAATGCAGACATTGATGGGGTCATGTTCCGTTTGCAGTGCCCCAGATGAGCCTAAACAGTGGAAACCCCCCACAAGTGACCCATTTTAGAAACTAGACCCCCTAAGGAACTTATCTAGATCTGTAGTGAGTACTTTGAACCCCAAGTGCTTCACACAAGTTTATAATGCCCGAGCATAAAAATAAAAAATCCTATTTTCTTCGCACAAAAATTATCTTTTAGTCGACAATTTTTTATTTTCCCAAGGGTAACAGGAGAAAAGTTTCTGTCCAATTTGTCCTGAGTACGCTGATACCCCATATGTGGGGGGAACCACTGTTTAGGCGCACGGCAGAGCTCTAAATGGAAGGAGCACCTTTTGACGTTTTCCAACCAAAATTGGCTGGAATTGAGATTGGACGTCATGTTGCATTTGGAGAGCCCCTGATGTGCCTAAACAGTGGAAACCCCTCAAAAGTGACCCCATTTTGGAAACTAGACCCCCTAAGGAACTTATCTAGATCTGTGGTGAGCAATTTAAACCCCCAAGTGCTTCACACAAGTTTATAACGTAGAGCCGTAAAATTAAAAAATCATATTTTTTCCACAAAAATGATCTTTTCACTCCAATTTTTATTTTCCCAAGGGTAACAAGACTCCAAAAGTTATTGTGCAATTTGTCCTTAGTACGCTGATACCCCATATGTGGGGGTAATCCACTGTTTTGGGTGCATGGCAGAGCTTGGAAGGGAAGGAGCGCCGTTTGACTTTTTCAACGCAGAATTGGCTGGACGCCATGTCATGTTTGGAGAGCTCCTGATCTGCCTAAACAGTGGAAACCCTCGACAAATGACAACATTTTGGAAACTAGACCACTCAAGGAACTTTTCTAGATGTGTGGTGAGAACTTTGAACCCCCAGGTGTTTCACTGAAGTAATATTTTTCCACAAATATGATCTTTTAGTCCCTAACTTTTTATTTTCCCAAAGGTAACAGGAGAAATTGGACCCCAAAAGTTGTTGTGCAATTTGGAGAGCCCCTGATGTGCCTAAATAGTGGAAACCCCCAACAAGTGACCCCATTTTGGAAAATATACCCCACAGGGAACTTATCTAGATGTGTGGTGAGCACTTTGAACCCCAAGTGCTTCACAGAAGTTTATAACATACAGCCGTAAAAATAAAAAATCTTTTTTTTTTTTTACAAAAATGATTTTTTCACCCCCAATATTTTATTTTCACAAGGGTAACAGGAGAATTGGACCCCAAAATTTGTTGTTTAATTTGTCCTGAGTACGCTGATACCCAATAATGTGGGAGAAAACTACTGTACGGGCACACGTCGGGGCTCGGAAGGGAAGTAGTGACGTTTTGGATTGCATACTTTGATGGAGTGGTCTGCGGGCGTCATGTCACATTTGGAAAGCCCCTGATGTGCCTAAACAGTGGAAACCCCCCACAAGTGACCCCATTTTGGAAAATAGACCCCACAAGGAACTTATCTAGATGTGTGGTGAGCGCTATGAAGCCCTAAGTGCTTCACAGAAGTTTATAACGTACAGCTGTAAAAGCAAAAAAAATCATTTTTTTTTACAAAAATGATATTTTCGCCAACAATTTTTTATTTTCCCAAGGGTAACAAAAGAAATTGGACCCCAAGAGTTATTGTGCAATTTGTCCTGAGTATGCTGATACCCCATATGTGGGGGTAAACTACTGTTTGGGCGTATAGCAGAGCTCAGAATTGAAGGAGCACCGTTTGACTTATTCAACGCAGAATTGGCTGGAATTGAGATCAGACGCCATGTCACATTTGGAGAGCCCCTGATGTGCCTAAACAGCGGAAACCCCCCAATTCTAACTCCAACCCTAACCCCAACACACCCCTAACCCTAGTCCCAACCCTAACCATAACCCTAACCACAAACCTAACCCTAACACAACCCTAACCCTAATCCCAACCCTAACCTATCCTAAGTTTAGAATCAACCCTAACTTTAGCCGCAACCCTAACCCTAACCCTAATGGGAAAATGGAAATAAATACATTTTTTTAATTTTATTATTTTTCCCTAACTAAGGGTGTGATAAAGGGGGTTTGATTTACTATTTATAGCGGGTTTTTATGATTGACAGCTGTCACGCTAAAAGACGCTTTTTATTGCAAAAAATAGTTTTTTGCATCACCACATTTTGAGAGCTATAATTTTTGCATATTTTGGCCCACAGAGTCATGTGAGGTCTTATTTTTTGCAGTACGAGTTGACATTTTTATTGGTACCATTTTTGAGCAGGTGACATTTTTTGATCGCTTTTTATTTCGATTTTTGAGAGGTTAGAATGAACAAAAATCAGTAATTCATGAATTTCTTTTGGGGGGGCGTTTATACAGTTCCGCGTGTGGTAAAATTGATAAAGCAGTTTTATTCTTCGGGTCAGTACGATTACGGCGATACCTCATTTATATAATTTTTTTATGTTTTGGCGCTTTTATACAATAAAAACAATTTTATATAAAAAATAATTATTTTTGCATCGCTTTATTCTGCGAGCTATAACTTTTTATTTTTTTGCTGATGATGCTTTATTGCAGCTCGTTTTTTGCGGGACAAGACGACGTTTTCAGCGGTACCATGTTTATTTATATCGGTCTTTTTGATCGCGTGTTAGTCCACTTTTTGTTCGGCGGTATGATGATAAAGCATTGATTTTTTGCTTTGTTTTTTTTATTTTAAGGGGTTCACTAAAGGGGTTAGGTAGTGGGACATTTTTATAGGTGTGGGTTGTTACGGACGTGGCGATACCAAATATGTGTACTTTTATTGTTTTGTTTTTTTTATTCACAGGAAGAATTGAATTTATTGGGGAATATTTTTTTTTCCTTTATTTTGGATTTTTTTTTTTACACTTCTGATTTTCATTTTTTTAACTTTTTTACTTTGTCCCAGGGTGGGACATCACTGTATTTTATCAGATCGCTGGTCTCACAGTTTGCACAGCACTCTGTGAAACCAGCGATCTCACAGGCAGTGCTGCAGGTTTCCTCAGCGCCTGCTCTCAGCAGGCGCTGAGGAAGCCGCCTCCCTGCAGGACCTGGCGGCCATCTTGGATCTGGAGTCCTGCAGGGAGGAAGGCCTCAGAACAGCGCGATCACATCGCGCTATTCTGAGGGCCTCAGTGGAGCGCGCTGGGAGCCCCTCCCTGCGCGATGCTCCCCTGTGCCCCCGGTACACCTGCGATCTTGTTTGATCGCAGTGTGCCAGGGGTTAATGTGCCGGGAGCGGTCCGTGACCACTCCTGGCACATAGTGCCGGGTGTCAGCTGTGATAATCAGCTGACACCCGGCGGCGATCAGCTGCGCTCCCCCAGGGAGCGCGGCTGATCGCCTTGGATGTACTATCCCGTCCCTGGGAATTAAGTCCCAGGTCACATGGACGGGATAGTACGTCCGATGACAGAAAGGGGTTAATATACCAGCAAAATGTAACAAGAACCATATTACAGTGTTTGGATGAATCAATGAATCTATACAAATTTTTAGAAGATTTTTTGTGAGTTTAATATACCAGCAAATGTAACAAGTGTATTAATACAGTGTATGAATGACTAAATGAATCCCTAAAAAGTTTTAGAAGGGTTTTTGTCAGTTTAATATACCAGCGGAATGTAGCAACCACGTTACAGTGTATGGATTTATCCTTGAATCCATAAAAAAGTTTTGAAAGGTTTTTGTGAGTTTCATATACAAACAAAATGTAAAAAGAACGGTGTTACAGTATATGGATGAATCATTGAATCTATAAACATTTTCAAGGTTTCTGTGAGTTTCATATACCAGCGAAATGTAACAAGAACTGCATTACAGTGTGTGGATGAGTAATTAAATCCCTAAAAAGTTTTGGAAGGATTTTTGTGAGCTTAATATACCAGCAAAATGTAACAAGTAAAAGTGTATGGATGAATCATTGAATCCATAAACATTTCTTCAAGGTTTTTGGGGATTTTTATTTAACACCGAAATGTAACAAAGTGCACTTAATACTGTATGGATCAGTAATTGATTCAATAAAATTTGTTTTCAATTTTTTTTAGTTTTATTTAACACATAAACGTACCAAAAAGCACATAAAACTGTATGGATGATTAATTGAATCCAGACAAATTTATCATTGCTTTTTTGTAGTGTTATATAAAATGTACCCAAGAACATGTAATACTGTATGGGTGAGCAATGTAATACTGAATAAAAATTGATAACTTGTTTTGAGGATTATATACCTCCGAAATGTAACAGAAAGCATGTATTACTGAATGGATCAGTAATTGAATCCAGTCAAATTTCTCACTGCTTTTTTGTAGTGTTAAACATACCATCGAAATGTACCCAAGAACATATAATATTGCACCAATGAGCACTATAATGCTGTAAAAACTTGAACTTTTTTTTAGCATTAGATACCACCAAAATACACCCACGAAAATGTAATATTCTTGAATGAATACTGATACTTTTTTTTTAATAATTTCTGGGAGGGTTTGATACCACCGAAACTCACCCAAGAAGAAGTAATACTCTATGGATGAGCAATATAATAGCGATAATTTTTTTAACAATTTTTTGGAGGGTTAGATACCATTGCAATGTACCACTGAGCACATAATAGTATATGGATGAATAATTGAATCCAGATAAAGTGTGGAATGCTTTTTTGGAGGGTTATATACCTACAAAATTTACCCAATAGCATGTAAAACTCTATGGATAAGTAATTGAATCCAGAAATATTTTTCAATGCTTTTTTGTAGTTTAACATACCACTATAATGTATCAATAACCACGTTCAATTGTATGAATGATTAATTGAAAAAAAATTAACGTACATATTTTGAAAATGTAGTTGATGTACTACACTCATAAAGGCTTAGCATTAAGTGCAAAGCTAGGAAAAAAATATTAGGAAGGTCATCCGTAAACCCCTGAAAGGCAACAACTAGCAGGCCTTATTCAAATATTTTTAAAGTGTAGTTTCTATACTTCTACACTCATAAAGACTTTGCACAAAGTACAAAAGCAGGAAAACATTATAAGGAGGGTCATCCATACACCCTTGAAGGCAACAACTGTAGGGCCTCATTCAAATATTGTTGACAAGTAAATACACATGTCTGTTTTGGTCCCCCGGTGGCACTAAAAACCCGCTCAGACAAGATGCTAGCAGCAGGCCAGCACAACACCTTCAAGGCATAGAGGGACAGTTCATGCCAGGTGTCCTGCTTTGAGAATCAATATTTAAAGGTCACAGAGGAATTAGGGACTACGCTGGTTTGGTGGGCCCGGTATTGCTTGACCATCTTTAAAAACTTTTACCTCTTTGTCAAAAATACCTTGTCATCAGAGCATGAATGTTGGGATGGTGTAATTAAATTGGCCCAGGCATTTGACTGTGTATACTTCCCTCTGCTGTTTTGTCTCCCTCTCCTCTCCTCCTTGTCTGGGCATGGAGGAAGCTTCTCTCCTCCTGCTAGCTTTGTCTGATTTTTCAACAGATTTTCAACAATGGCCTTTTGGTATATCAACATTTTAGAAGAGGTCTCTACCTCAGGAAGGAGAAATGCAAAGTTCTCCTTGCAGTGTGGGTCTAGCAGAGTGAACAACCAGTACTCTTTTTTTTGCCCAAGATAAATATAACGCTAGGGTCATGGGAAAGGCAGTAGTACATAAAGTCGGCCATATGTGCCAAGCTCCCTACAGCCAACATTTCCTTCTCTACACTATGATGATGAATTTCTATCTCCTCCTCCTCTTCCTCCTCTTTGCCCACCTCATCCCATCCACGTAGGAGAGACGGGATGAAGGTTATGTGGGTACGAGCCTCTGTTGTGCTAGCCTACAGCTCCTGTTCCTCCTCCTCAGCCTCTGCCTCCTCATTGTTACCCAATCCACTGTGAACAGATAAGATTAGGTTGGGCTGGGTAGTTTCTCCCTTTCTCATGTCTTCCTCCATCTCCACCTGGTCCGCATGCATAGCTTCATGTTTAATTGTGAGCAGTGACTGTTTAAGTAAGCACAGAAGCGGGATCATTGCACTGACTATGGTATCATAACCGCTCACCATCTTTGTGGAGTCCTCAAAGTCTTGGAGAACTGCACAAATGTCAGACATCCATGCTCACTCTTCAGTTATTATGTGCGGAGGCTGACAAGAATACAGACTGGCGTGTTGGCCCTGCTACTCAACATCTAGTCTCTGCTGCTCACAAAGCCTTGCCAGCATGTACAGTGTGGAGTGTGGGCATGTCACACACCTGTCAGTGAGCTGGCACTCTCATGCGATGTTGCAGTACTGCGAAAGCGATAGTAGCTGTAGCTGACTTTCAGAAATGGGGGTTGACACAGCGTACCTTCACCAGAAACTCTGGCAAATCTTGAAATATTTTAATAAAACAACTGAACTACCAAGTTGAGCACATATGCCAAGCATATTATGTGTGTAAGCTTTCACAGCTGCCACCAGGTTACGGCCATTATCACACACGATCATGCCTGGCTTAAAGTTCAGCAACAAAAGCAACCGATCTGTCTGGTAAGTTATTTCTTTATGTAACACTACCACAGTATGTGGTTTGACTACTAGACAAATCAGTTTTAGCAGAACCTGTTGCCACTTCGCTGAGGCATTGCTGCAGAGCTTCCAGCTTCCTGCTGATGCGGAAGACATCCTCTGAGATAATACATTGGAGAATGAAGATGAGAAGGAGCAGGAGGGAGTGCAGGAACTGATTTATGAGGTGGCAGAATCCCTGAAAGAAGTAGGGCCAGCAATCCTTGGTGTTGGGAGCACATGTGCCGTGCCAGCGTGGGACTCGGCCACAGCTTCCACAATGGTCGCCCAGTGTGCCGTCAGTGAAATGTAGCATCCCTGGCCATGTGGTGGTTCTTAAGTGGACAATCCCAGTAAGTGCGTTGATAAGAGCATGGGTGATCTTCCTGGACACATGCTGGTACAAGCCGGGGACGCCACATCGGGAGAAAAACTTGAAGCTGGGGACTGAGTGCTGAGGGACAGCTACCGCTATGAGTCGATGAAAATCCTCCTTGTCAACAAGCTGAAATGGCAACATTTCCAAGGCAAGCAGAATGGAAATGTGTCCGTTTAGCCTTTGGTCCTGTGGGTGGCTGCAAGCTTTCTCTTTCTTTCTATGTCCTTTATAGTGACAGCTCAACACTGTGCTGGGACAAGTATTTGGAAGTGCCTGATGATGATAAGTCAGAATGTGCAAGGATAGGTGCAGTGCGAGAGGCATCTGCGCCAGTGTTATGGACATGGGATTGGGAAGCACCAAGCACAAGGGAAGAGGCAGTGGTGTCACCTGATGGCACCAATCGTGGACCCAGGCATTCGGACCACCAAGTTTGGTGCTTAGATCACATGTGCTTGATCATCCTGGTGGTGGTTAGGTTCTTAGTAGTCAGGCTCCTGATGATCTTGGCATGGCACATGTTGGAAATGACCATTTTTGTCTCAGTATTCTCTTTAAAAAGTCCCAGACTGAGTAATATGTAACTCTCTGATGTATAAATTTAGGAATTTCTGTGTTCTGGATAACAATTGCCTGCATTGTAACTCTGTGGTCACACCGGTTCCTTTTCCTGCCTCTTTCGGTGCTTCCAATCCCTCCCCCTCAACCCTGCTGGCCTTGCTCTGCATGCTAAATTCACAGGTTGGGTTGGTTACTTCGTCATTCACCTCCTCGTTTTCCACACCTCATCCTCGTCCTCCTGATTTGGTGAGTTGAAAACAACAAGCTGACTTATTGGTAACCATGTCCTATCATCTTTTTTCTTAGCCAAAATTTGCTGTTACCCTTAGTCATCTTCTTGTAGCCGTGGCTGCCCTAAGATTTGTGCATAACTAAACAAAATGTACTCCTGTCCCTCTTGGAACATGCAGTGTGTAATGTACCTCAGACCACATAATAATGTATGGCTGAGAAATTTAACACCTCCAAATTTTTAACTCTTTCTTGGAGTATTAGACATCACAAAAATCTACCCCAGAGCACAGAATACTCTATAGGTGAGCATTTTAATCCAGAAAAAAGTCAACACTTTTTAGGAGTGTTTTAGAACACCAAAATGTACCACAAAGCACATACTCGATGGATCGCACAATATATTGTATTTTTTGGCACAAAAAATGCTGCAGCTATATTTTTTGCAAGAGACTGCAAAGCCCTAATCCCTGTCTACAGACTATATTGTGCCACTGTCCCTGCTCCTACAATTCTCTCTACCTCCCTAGACTAAATGAAAAATGTATGTGATACAAACAGCAAAGCAAATGATTGGCCCTTAGAAGGGCTGTTAGTATAATAGTTCAGCTTCATTCAGCACTAGTATCAACACTACAGGACTCTGATTCGTTATACTGTGTATACACAGGCCATGGACAAGCACTCTCTCCCTCCAATATGAACTTTCATAGAGCTGTGCAATGGCGTCAGTATGCTGAGATGGGCGGTGCCTGTTCTTTTATAACCCCTGATGATGTCACAAGGCCAGCCAATCACAGTAATGCCACAACCAAGATGGCTATGCCATTAGGCTGACGTGCAGGCAATTCCCGCATGCTTATTGGCTGTGTAACAGGTGGCAAATATGCACAGCAGGGATTCGAGTTTTAAATCGAGCACCACCCAATGCTCGCTGAGTAACGAGTACATCCGAGCACCCAGACACTCGAGTAATATCCGAGTATCATAGAGCATATTCGCTCATTCCTGATAGTCTATAACTAATGCTGCAGCCAGCAATAGACAGTGAAACACAAAGGATATGAAATACAAACAGTGCAAAATTGTAAAAAAAACAATTACACAAATGTTTTTTAACAAAAAGTATATGCATTTAAAAAAAGTATGGTCCCGAAAGTGTTCATATCCTTTATAGGTAATCTGTCAATAAAAAATGATTATTTAGCCCAAGTACAGTCAATTGTTTGCAAGCTTGGTGTAGCACCTTTTCAACTACTTTTTTGCATCTATTTCTGTCCACTCTTCCCTTATTAACAGTTCTTTACAGGAGTCAGAGAAAAGTGAAGATAGATTGTAAAAAAAAAATAGATGGGAAAGTGCACTAAAATGTTTGGCCACCCCAAGGGTTCACCTATTCTTTGTTTGAACAGTCATTTTATGCATATAGACTTCCCTTAACTTTAAAGGGCAATCACAGAAAAATTAACATCAACACCTACCTCAATTTATGGTCATGTTAGGCAATTTCATAATATGTTCTACAAAGCATCACTCAAATCTGGGAAATGTTTTCATTGTAAATGATGCATAATTATCATTATAGTTATATGATGATGAGTGCAGAAGTTACAGTTATACACAAGCCCCTTATCATGACTTGATATGATGTGAACATTTTTTACAGATCAGAGCTTAGTAACTTCAAGGTATTAAAGTATATACTCATGTATAAGCCGAGATTTTCAGCCCATATTTTAGGGCTGAAAGTCCCTCTCTCGGCTTATACGCGGGTCATATACAGGGGTCGGCGTGGGAGGGGAAGCGGGGGTGTTGGATCATACTCACCCCTCCGCCGGCACGGTCTCTGCAGCCCCCCTGCTTCTCCCACGATCTCCGGCTCCTTCCTGCAGCGGTCACATGGTACCCCTCATTAAAGTCATGAATATGCATATATTCATGACTTTAATGAGCGGTACCACGTGACCGCTGTAGGACGGAAGCGCTGCGGAGACCGACGGGAGAAGAGACGCTGCGGAGAGTGACGCGCCGGTGGAGGGGTGAGTATAGCGATATTTACCTGTCCCCGGACTACCGCTGCGCATTGCTCCCTCAACCGACTCCTCTGGCTGTGAATGTTCAGGCAGAGGGCGCGATGATGTCGTTAGTGCGCGCCGCGCCCTCTGATCATTCACTGCCGAGGACCCGGAAGAGGGAGCAGTGCGCAGCGGTGGACCGGTCCGGTGACAGGAAATATCTCAGGTGCCGGTGTCTTGAGCGAACGGTGACACCGGCTCCTGTCCCCCATAGCGTGCCGGTGTCACCGCCTGCTCAGGATACCGGCACCTGGCCCCCAGCGACGAGAGGTGAATATGTCATTTTTTTTTGCAGCAACAGCAGCGCGGCAGCATAAGGGGCCTATACTATGGGGCATAATCTGTGGAGCATATGGGGGCATAATCTGGAGCATATAAGGGCTTAATCTGTGGAGCATATGGGGGCATAATCTGTGGATCATACAGGGCATAATCTGTGCAGCATATGGGGGCATAATCTGGAGCATATGGGGGCATAATCTGTGCAGCATATGGGGCATAATCTGGAGCATATGGGGCATAATTTGGAGCATATGGGGGCATAATCTGTGGAGCATATGGGGGCATAATCTGTGGAGCATATGGGGCATAGTCTGTGGAGCATATGGGGGCATAATCTGTGGAGCATATGGGGGCATAATCAGGGGAGCATATGGGGGCATAATCTGTGGGTCATACAAGGGCATAATCTTTTGGAGCATACGGGGGCATAATGAGAGGAGCATATGGGGGCATAATCTGTGCAGCATATAGGGGCATAATCTGTGGATCATACAGGGGCATAATCTGTGCAGTTTATGGAGGCCTAATCTATGGAGCATATGGGGGCATAATCATTTTTCACCCTAGGCTTATACACGAGTCAATAAGTTTTCCCATTTTTTTGTGGCAAAATTAGGGGGGTCGGCTTATACACAGGTCGGATTATACATGAGTATATACGGTACTCTGTAAAGGAATATTAAACCACTAGCATTTTACCGGGCCACCATCATGAGACAGCAGCTCCTGAGTGACCGGAAGTCAGAGATAACAGTCACAAGCTCTTAATGCAAGTCTATGAGAGCCTTGTTCTGGCTCTTATAATCTTACATTGATTTGTGACTTCCATATCGCTCCAGAAAACACTGCTGGAGACCAACTGGAGCTGTGCAGATAAAAATGAAGACTGTGGGGCAGGAAACAAAAATTAGCAGCACCACTCCAGCGCTCCAATCTGGAGTGGTGCTTTAAGTGATGTAGATTTAAAATACAAGCAAAATGAAATAAAATTAGTTGACTATAAATTTGTTCTAAGATTTTCTCTTAGCTAGCTTAGATATAATAGCAGAATTCAATTATTTTTACTCTGCTCTTCTCTATGTTCATTTTTTTCATAATTGTTATGAACACTAAATATACATTCTCAACACATTACATGGCTGGAGGCCAAAGTATAGTTCACCCATTCGATCTGCTGGCAGCCGTGTCTCCCATATATAGGAGAGCTTGCTCAGCTCCTGTTTTCTCTGGCATCAGCTTAACTCAGGAATCAAAATTGGACCGGCAGTCCAAAATCAGATATGATGGATCTATATTTCCCCTCTTGATATCGGCAGGTGTTAGGAGGTCAAGTTCCCACTTCTGCACAAGGGGAATCTCAAGCCATCCCTGCTGCGGTCTCCCATCTGTCTCCGGCCGCAGTGGACTCTGCTCAGCTTAGACGTTGGTCCCAGTGTCTCGCCCAGTCTAACATTGTGCAGAGGATTACTGCTGCTCCTCCAGGCTCTGCTATTGTAGCCAGTACTGGTTAGTGCGAGCAGACATCTTTAGGACAAAGTCCTTGCTTTCCCCTTCTGAGCATGCCCAGAGTAAGATCTCTCATTGGAGATCAGGGGTCACATGCTCAGGTACTGCAGCAGCTCCTATTGGTCCGCCAGGAAGGTCCTGAAACCACTTGTGTTCTGGAGCAGTTTCCTATTGGTTCTTATCTGGCAGGCCCTGTAGTTGCTACTATAAAAGGGTGGCATGGTCGTGCCGCCATGCGCTAGTATCAATTACATTATGTGCTTTGCGCCAGTGTGATCTTGCAAGCATGTGTTAGGGCTCGGCTGAAATAAGCCCCTAGAATACCGGCACCTCCGGTGAGGAGATTGTATGCACGTGTTAGGGCTCAGCTGAAATAAGCCCCTAGAATACCAGCTTCTCCGGTGAGGAGATTGTCTGTTTGCATTGCTGATTGCGTTTACTACGGACTGCTGTCCGCACATCAGTTGTCTGTGCATTCCTGTGGAGTTAACAGGACACAGTCCATATTTCTGCGTCTCTACCTTAGCGACACTGTGATGTAACAGAGTTCGCTTATTGTTATGTTTCGGTAGCTGAGGAGTGCAGGCAAAAAAGGCAATACACCAGAGCAGTTGGAATCTATGAGATTGCAGTACCCTGACTAACCACAACAACTAGAGGCAGCCGTGGAGCGTTCCTACGTTGGTCCTAGACGCCTCGTCACAGCCTGAGAAACTAACTACACCTAAAGATAGAAATAGGAAAGCTATCTGCCCCGGAGCAGAACCCCAAAGATAATAGAAAGCCCCCAAACATGTAATGGCGGTTAGACAAGACGAAATACTGACACAGACAGAAAATAGTATGAGCAAACGTTGGGGCCCAAACTAACTAAATAGAACAGGATAGGAAGGGTACTTACTGCAATCCCAGAAAACCCTGAAAAGCACCAACTCTACTAATTTCAAAAACACCTGAGATCACACGACCTCTACCACCTAAATTAGTTCTCTGGTGTAACAAAATCAAAACAGCAGCCACTGAAAAAACTGGAAAAAGCAAAGGTACAAACATCAGTGGCTGAACTAAACTGAGAGGGCAAAAGCCCCCGGAGGGGACCCTGAAGGCCCCCACAGAAGTGCAGGACAAAATGCAAAAATCAAGCACAAAAACAAAAAGAAGAAAATGTCTTATCTGTTAGCAGGAGATGCAGACACGACACAGCAGGCTAGAAAGGAAACAGGAATCAAGGATTCAGACCAGAACAATTGATCACCGGCAACCCTGATGGGAAGGTGACTCCCTTATATAAGACCAGTCAGTAACACCTGATTCCCAATCCTCACAATCTTCACAATCTTCACTGGACAGACCAGCACCGCCTGTAACCACCAGAGGGAGCCTCTGCTCAGAACTCATCCCAAGCCCACTCACAACAGTACCCCCCGATGAGGAGGGGTCACCGAACCCTCATTTGAGCAACCAGGTCGGTCAGGATGAGTTCTATGGTACGCACGGATGAGTCTCCTAGCATGGATGTCCGAAGCAAACACCCAAGAATTGTCTTCCTGACCATAACCTCTCCACTTAACGAAATACTGGAGTTTCCGTCTAGAAAAACGAGAATCTAATATTTTCTCAACCACATACTCCAGATTGCCCTCAACCAAAACAGGGTCAGGAGGCACAGCAGCAGGAACCACTGGCTCAACAAACCTCTTCAACAAGGACTTGTGGAACACGTTATGGATCTTAAATGTCCCTGGAAGAAGCAAACGAAAAGAAACAGGATTAAGAATCTCTATGATCTTATAAGGTCCAATGAACCTAGGCTTAAATTAGGAGATGCTACTCTCATAGGAATATTTTTTGAGGACAACCAGACCAAGTCACCCACTTTAAACCGAGGACCATCAGTCCTATGCCGGTTAGCAAACCGCTGGGCCCTCTCCTGAGAGAGGGACAACCTCTCCACTACCTTGTCCCAAATCTGTTGCATACGCTCCACAACAGAGTCAACACCTGGACAGACAGAAGCCTCCGTCTGTCCTGAAGAAAATCGAGGGTGAAACCCAGAATTACAGAAAAACGGAGACATCAAAGTGGCAGAGCTAGCCCTATTATTAAGAGCAAACTCAGCCAAAGGCAAAAAAGAGACCCAGTCATCCTGATCAGCAGACACAAAGCATCTTAATAAGTCTCCAATGTCTGGTTTGTTCTCTCAGTTTGACCATTGGTCTGAGGATGAAATGCCGAGGAGAAAGACAATTGAACACCCAGTTTAGAACAAAAAGTCCTCCAAAATCTGGAAACAAACTGGACTCCTCTGTCAGACACTATGTTCTCAGAATGCCGTGTAAACGAACCACGTGCTGAAGGAACAACGGCACCAATTCAGAGGAGGAAGGCAACTTAGGTAATGGCACAAGATGTATCATCTTAGAAAACCTATCACAAATCACCCAGATAACGGTCATTCTCTGAGAAACAGGAAGGTCGGAAATGAAATCCATAGAGATATGGGTCCATGGTCTCTTGGGCACAGGCAATGGCATCAACAAACCACTAGAGCGAGAGCAAGGCTTGGAGCGAGAGCAAGTCCCGCAGGACTGCACAAATTCCCTGACATCACGAGACAAGGTAGGCCACCAAAAGGACCGACTAACCAAGTCTCTGGTACCAAAAATTCTGGGATGCCCAGCCAACGCGGAACAATGAATCTCAGACATCACACTCTTTTTCCACTGGTCCGGGACAAACAATTTTCCAACAGGGCAGCGCTCGGGCCTATCCTCCTGACACCCCTCCAGAGCAAGTCTCAAATTAGGTGAGATGGCGGAAAGAACTACACCCTCTTTCAAAATAACAGAAGGATCAGATAACTCAGGAGAGTCCGCAAGGAAGCTCCTCGAGAGGGCATCCGCCTTAACATTCTTAGTGCCAGGAAGAAAGGAAACCACAAAATTAAAACGTGTGAAAAACAAGGCCCACCTGGCCTGTCTAGGATTGAGTCGCTTGGCAGATTCCAGATAAACCAGATTCTTATGGTCAGTAAGGACCACCACCTGATGTTTGGCTCCCTCCAGCCAATGTCTCCACTCTTCAAAAGCCCACTTCATGGCCAATAACTCCCGATTACCCACGTCATAATTACGTTCAGTAGGTGAAAATTTTCGAGAGAAAAAGGCACAAGGGTTACTTTTAGAGGTCTCTGGATCTTTTTGGGACAAAACGGCACCTGCCCCAATTTCAGAGGCATCAACCTCCACGTGAAATGGCAGAGAAACATCAGGCTGCCGTAGAACAGGAGCAGAAGTGAATCTCTGCTTAAGTTCCTGAAATGCAGAGACTGCCTCAGGAGGCCAATTCACCACATCAGAACCCTTTTTGGTCACATCAGTTAATGGTTTAACAATAACCGAGAAATTACCAATAAATTTACATAAAAATTGGCAAAACCCAAAAATCTTTGAAGAGCCTTTAATGAAGTAGGTTGGACCCAATCACAGATGGCCTGAACCTTGACCGGGTCCATTTCAATAACAGATGGGGACAAAATGAATCCCAGAAATGAGATCCTCTGTACACCAAAAAGACACTTTGATCCCTTCACATACAGAGCATTCTCTCTCAAAATCTGGAATACAGTTCGAACATGTTTCACATGAGAGTCCCAGTCATTAGAAAAAATCAAGATATCATCCAAAAAACAATCAGAAATTTATCCACAAAATCCCTGAAAATGTCATTCATGAAGGACTGGAAGACAGAAGGAGCATTAGTGAGCCCAAAGGGCATCACAAGGTACTCAAAATGCCCCTCCGGGGTATTGAATGCCGTCTTCCATTCATCCCAGTGCTTAATGCGAATAAGGTTATATGCCCCCCTGAGGTCAAGCTTGGTAAACCAAGTAGCGTTTTTCACCCTGGAAAACAGGTCAGAAATCAAGGGTAACGGGTATTGATATTCCACAGTAATATTGTTCAAAAGACGATAATCAATACACGGCCTTAATGAACCATCCTTTTTGGCCACAAAGAAAAAACCGGCACCTAAGGGTGAAGAGGATGGTCTGATATGACCCTTCTCCAATGACTCCTTGATATAAGACCGCATAGCGTCATGTTCAGGTACAGACAAGTTAAAAAGGCGACCTTTAGGGAATTTACTACCAGGCACTAATTCAATAGCGCAGTCATAGCTCCTATGGGGAGGTAAGGATGCAGATTTACTTTCGCTAAATACATCAGAAAAATCAATCAAAAAGTCAGGAACATCCTGAGCCTGGGGGGAGGCAGAAAAAACAGGAGTGTTGGTATTAACACATTGGCAGCCCCAACTGGTTACAGACACAGATTTCCAATCCAAAACAGGATTATGAGACTGTAACCAAGGGAAACCCAGTACGATAATATCATGCAGATTATACAGAACCAAAAATTTGCAGCACTCTTGATGATCAGGTTCAACCCTCATTATCACCTGAGTAGAGAACTGAGGTTTATTCTCAGCCAAAGGGGTAGAATCGATCCCCAGTAGGGGAATAGACTTCTGTAGGGGTATCAAGGGAAACCCACAACGTTTAGCAAAATCATAATCCATCAGGTTAATAGCTGCTCCAGAATCAACGAAAGCCTGAGCAGAAAATGAGGACAGAGAGCATATCAGAGTGACAGTTAATAAAAACTTAGTCTGAACACTACCCAAGACAACTGAGCGTGCAAAACGTCTTCCCCGCTTAGGGCAGACTGAAATAGCATGAGAGGCATCACCACAGTAGAAACATAACCCATTGCGCTTTCGAAACTCATGACGCTGTGCCCCAGACACCACTCTATCACACTGCATGGATTCAGAAGCAGGTTCACAAGGCAACACTATTCCACGCATACTTCTCCGCTCACGCAAACGTCTGTCAATTTGAATCGCTAATGACATAGAATCATTGAGACCAGAGGGGACAGAGAATCCAACCATAACATCCTTTACATTATCTGACAGTCCCTTCCGAAAAAGGGCCGCCAAAGCGTCGTCATTCCACTTGGTCAGGACTGCCCACCTACGGAATCTCTGACAGTATAACTCAGCGTCATCAAGACCCTGATTTAATGCCAACAAGGCTTTTTCAGCTTGATCAGTGACATTAGGCTCATCGTACAATAACCCCAAAGCCTGAAAAAATGCATCAACATCACTCAAAACAGGATCCCCAGGTGTCAGGGAAAAAGCCCAATCCTGAGGATCGCCGCGCAGGAGAGAGATGACAATTTGAACCTGCTGCGCTGCGTTCCCTGAGGACTTAGATTTTAAGGCAAAAAACAATTTACAATTATTTTTGAAATTCTGAAACTTAGCTCGATCCCTAAAAACAAATCTGGCATGGGAATCCTAGGTTCCACAACAGGCAACCTAGCAAGATATGCAGCAATACTCTGAACCTCAGTGGCAAGCTGATCCACACGGCCAGACAACTGTGCAAACTCCATTGAGAGAAAAAATCCTCCCCAGCACCCAGAGATACAGAGGGAAAAAAAAAAAAATGCAACAAACAGAAAAATATCTCTGACAACCGTTTTTTCTTTCACAAATTTTTTCCCTTCTGTGAGTACCATACAATTTTCAATTTTAGGCCAGTGATACTGTTATGTTTCGGTAGCTGAGGAGTGCAGGCAAAAAAGGCAATACACCAGAGCAGTTGGAATCTATGAGATTGCAGTACCCTGACTAACCACAACAACTAGAGGCAGCCGTGGAGCGTTCCTACGTTGGTCCTAGACGCCTCGTCACAGCCTGAGAAACTAACTACACCTAAAGATAGAAATAGGAAAGCTATCTGCCCCGGAGCAGAACCCCAAAGATAATAGAAAGCCCCCAAACATGTAATGGCGGTTAGACAAGACGAAATACTGACACAGACAGAAAATAGTATGAGCAAACGTTGGGGCCCAAACTAACTAAATAGAAAAGGATAGGAAGGGTACTTACTGCAATCCCAGAAAACCCTGTAAAGCACCAACTCTACTAATTTCAAAAACACCTGAGATCACATGACCTCTACCACCTAAATTAGTTCTCTGGTGTAACAAAATCAAAACAGCAGCCACTGAAAAAACTGGAAAAAGCAAAGGTACAAACATCAGTGGCTGAACTAAACTGAGAGGGCAAAAGCCCCGGAGGGGACCCTGAAGGCCCCCACAGAAGTGCAGGACAAAATGCAAAAATCAAGCACAAAAACAAAAAGAAGAAAATGTCTTATCTGTTAGCAGGAGATGCAGACACGACACAGCAGGCTAGAAAGGAAACAGGAATCAAGGATTCAGACCAGAACAATTGATCACCGGCAACCCTGATGGGAAGGTGACTCCCTTATATAAGACCAGTCAGTAACACCTGATTCCCAATCCTCACAATCTTCACAATCTTCACTGGACAGACCAGCACCGCCTGTAACCACCAGAGGGAGCCTCTGCTCAGAACTCATCCCAAGCCCACTCACAACAGCTTATACTGCCGTATAGGGCCACAGTGTCTAAAGTTGCTACTCTGTGAAGGAACAGAGTTCACCTTACCGCCCTCTTACCAGCAGCAGGCTCAGCCTGCACGGTGGACCCCGGGCTGCGAGCGCACTTATTATTTATATTATTTTGTGCGTTCCGCCAGCCCTAACAGCGGGTTTAGCTGATATTAGTCTAATATTTATGATGTGCTTAAAGTCACTGTCAGGTCTAAAATGGCATATAGCAAAAATTAATCAAGTTCCATGTTCCCAGTTTTTTACTATTGTTTTCTCACAAAATAAATGTTTCGCATCTTTTCAATTTTTCTTCCTTCACAGAGATTAAAATGTGTCACTGGCTAAGAGTAAAGACAATTTAGTTATATGCTAGTTTCCTCGCCAATTTCTATGCTCTTTCTGAGATTTGAAATTAACAATATTGAATTTTAGCTATTATAAACTTGATCCTTTTTTGCATTACTATGTATAATAAGATTACAATTTGTTATTTGACTTCTCCATATAATACAATTTAATTCATAAGCTTGAAATAGAGCTTTAATGGCTTTGCCATGTGATTTATTGAAAGAAGACTCATCTGATCACTATATAGCTTAGTTTTCAGAATTAAGC
Source organism: Oophaga sylvatica (assembly GCA_033576555.1). Taxonomy (NCBI): domain Eukaryota; kingdom Metazoa; phylum Chordata; class Amphibia; order Anura; family Dendrobatidae; genus Oophaga; species Oophaga sylvatica. The sequence goes on from JARQOD010005389.1 coordinate 30,300, forward strand.
CCTTGGCGATCAGCCTACCAATCCTTTCCTTGAAACATTCAGTAAACAGTTGATTTTGACCAATCTGATCAGCACCTAACCTTGTAATACAAAGAGAACTTAAATGTAACAATAGACAAAAAGAAGCATAAACATGAAGGCTACCCATCAGATAAAAAAGTATAAAGCTCTATTTACTTTGAAATCCATAGTCCAGTCACTACACATCTAAAAACATAGAAAACTATCCAAAGACATTGAAGTACAAGGTCTTTGCCTATAATAAGACTATCAAACTTATAAAATGAGCAATAAAGGAAAAGCGCCAACAATTATACAAACATGAAACAGCTCTCAAAACATAGCCATAGACATAGTTTTCTCTCTTGAAAAAAGTACAGCTGTTTTGTCTTCAATGAAAATGGGATAATTTTTGGATGGCTTGAAATAAAGCCTTGCACAATCAGTTAGTGATTAGCAAACCAGTTGCAAATTCCTAATAAGGGATAATATTTCAACCCTTGCTGGGAATTAATATCTTTATCAGGTTCAAAACAGATTGTGAAAAAAAGGATTATTTCTTCATTTAGCTAAGCTTTTGATACTCCCCAAAGAGGGATAATTTTTTTTGCACACTACTGTGTTAGAATGCCATGGCCTCTTCTGCTTGCACCAACTGAGCATAAACAACAACAAGGCTTTTATCTTCCTCCAAAAGATGATAATTTTTGGACCATTTATACACTATAAGCAGCTTACAAAGCCTGAAACTGTTAGTTAAATAGGCTGTTGGCTGTCACTGCTTTTCCCTAGCCAGACAAGTTGAAGTCATTTGGACATTAAAAGTCTGTGTTAGCGACATTACAGAGTGCAAATGAGTTGAATAGACTCCCATGCTAACTCAGAGTGTTACGAACATATTTTCCTGGAAATTAGCAGCTTTTTAATTATATTATTAAATTGACAAGAACTGACATATTTAGACCACCTTAAAAAAGAGCCAAGGCTCTTTAAGAAGAAATATATGAAGGAGTAAAAATTGCTCTCCAAAAAAAAAAATAAACAAATCGAAAAGATAATAATAAATATATATCAAAATTTTATTAATCATTAAATATACAAACAGTATATGGGCATACAGCCCTGTGCTGAACAGAAACAGCGATGTGGAAGATGGGGAGAGAGAGGAGGAGCGGTACACACCACCCTGAGATCCCACTACAACAGGCTCAATGCAATGTTACATGTGACTGACAATATATAACAAAGTCACCACAAATATATGCACATATGTATAACAAATCACAGAGTGTGCAGCATACATTGGTGTGGTGCCTGTGCAACCCTCTTTTCAGTCACATGTAACATTGCATTGAGCCTGTTGTAGTGGGATCTCAGGGTGGTGTGTACCGCTCCTCTCTCTCCCCATCTTCCACATCGCTGTTTCTTTTCAGCACAGGGCTGAATTTTTACTCCTTCAATAATACAGTTTAGGGAGGTGGAAAAACTGGCATATGTTGAGGTGTAGGCTGGACGTTCAGCAACTGCAAATGGAGGTTTTGGAAAAGTTGGAGGAAGAGGAGGACAAAGCCATTTTGCTGGCAACCTATGTGTCATCAGGGGAAGGTGGTACAAAATCCCTTGAAACCCAGGCATGGTTCATTTTAATGAAGGTGAGATCACCTACATTTTGGGTCGACAGCCGGGTCCTTCTTTGTGTCAGGATTGATCAGCAGCACTGAAGACTCTTTCTGATAGCACACTACCAGCAGGGCAAGCGAGCTCCTGTAAGGCATATTGTGCCAATTCAGGCCAGGTGTCCAGTTTACAGGCCCAGTAGTCAAAGGGGAATGAACTGTGAGGGAGAACATCAATAGGAGAAGAGAGGTAATTTTGAACCATAGTTAACAACTGCTGTCTCCTGTCTATTGCAATTGATTCAGTATTACCAGTCGTGTGAGCGGTGCTCGAGAAATCAGTCCACAACATGGTCATGAAACCCCTGTCTCCAATGCCACTTCAGCTGTTTGCACCACGAACACCTCTTCCATTTGGCCCAGTACGGCTCGTGGTAGAACCTCCACCGCTGCTGTGTGCTGGGAATGCCTCTAACAAATGGTTTACCAGAGTTGCTTGTTTGGTCACGAGTATTAGCTCTAGGTTCTCCTGTGGCATGATGTTCTGTAATTTGCCTTTATAGCGTGGATCGAGGATGCTGGCCAACCAGTAGTCGTCATCCTTCATCATTTTGGCAATGTGAGGTCCCTTTTTAGGATAAGCAAGACATAATCACACATGTGGGCCAATGTTCCAGGTGTCAATGATGCACTGCCAGTGGTCGGTGGAGAAGCACTTTCTGCCAAATCCACATCTCTCCAGTCACGCACAAACCCTGTACCTGACCTTGGCAAGCCAACATTTTCTCTTGCCCCCTGAGAGGCATCCTCCTCCCCAAAATAATCATCCCTCTCATCCTCCTCCTCTTCCTCTTCTTCCTTCACCTCGTCCACGACAGTTCCCTGAGCAGACAATGGCTGACTGTCATCAAGGCTTCCCTCCTCCTCCTCCTCTTCCTCCTCTGCTGCAGACGCCTGATCCTTAATGTGTGTCAAAGTTTGCATGAGCAGACCCATAAGTGGAATGCTCATGCTTATGATGGCATCGTCTGCGCTTACCAGCCGTGTGCATTTTTCAAAACACTGAGGACTTTACAGAGGTCTTTCAGCTTTGACTACTGCACACCCGACAACTCGATGTCTGCCCTCAAACTGCCTGCCCATGTATCCTCCTTCAAATGCATTACAGCCTGCCTCTGTTCGCACAGCCTCTCAACCATGTGCATGGTGGAGTTCCAACTTGTTGCAACGTCTATGATTAGGCGTTGCTTGGGGAGGTTGAGCGATCGCTGCAGCCTCTGCATATGACTGGAGTCTACGGGCGAGCGGCGGATGTGCGAGCACAGTATTCGCACCTTATGGAGCAGGTCTGGTAACTCCGGATAATTATTTATGAAACACTGCACCATCAGGTTCAAGGTGTGAGCCAGGCGAGGTATGTGTCTGAGTTTTGCCAGGGCTATGGCCGCCACAAAATTACGGCCATTATCACTGACTACCTTGCCTGGCTCAAGATGTAGAGTGCCCAGCCATGACTCAGTTTCTCGCTGCAAGTAGTCGGCCAGGACCTCCGCGGTGTGTCTGTTGTCGCCCAAAGACATCATATTTAAAACAGCCTGCTGACGCTTAACACTAGGTGTTTGATAGTGGGACACCTCGTGTGCAACACTGGCAGCTGCGGAAGGAGTGCTCGTGCGACTGCTCTCTGTCGACGAGCTTTCGCTTCTGGAGGAGGATGATGAGGAGGAGGAGGGTCGAACGCCTACAGCCAACTGTTGCCTATACCGTTGGCCAGGCAGCACTGTACCACCGCCGCTGTCCCCTGTGGAGCCTGCATCCACCACATTAACCCAGTGTGCAGTGATGGACACGTAATGGCCCTGGCCATGCCTACTGGCCCATGCATCTGTTGTGAGGTGCACCTTTCCACTCATTGATTGTTTGAGTGCATGGACAATGTGGTCTTTCACATGCAGGTGGAGGGCAGGGATGGCTTTTCTAGAAAAGAAGTGCCGACTGGGTAGGTCATAGTGTGATACAGCCTAGGCCATGAGCTCTCGGAACGCTGCACTTTCAACCAAGCGGAAGGGCATCATCTCTAATGAGATCAGTTTGGCAATGTAGGCGTTCAAAGCCAGTGTACGCGAATGAGAGGATGAGTACTTTCTTGTCCTACTCAGAGTGTCTGCTAGGGTAAGCTGGACTTGAGAGCTGCATATGGAGGAACTAGCGGTGAACATGGCGGACTGAGAGGGGGTTGGTGATGGTGGTGGTGGTGGTGAAGGCCAAGATTCAGTCTTTCGTTGGAAAAACATTGTGATTCCCTGACTGCTTTGGCCTTGCGACGACACCTCAATATTTCTTGCTGGTGGTGTGCTAACCGGTGGGCTTACAGTGGTGGAAGTGATGTAGCGTTGCTGGCTACCTTCAGTCGGAGCAGGTGCATGTGTGCTACCTGAGGTTTTGTAGTCCGTCCACGCTTGCAAGTGCATGGTATTTAAATGTCTAAGCATGCAACTGGTATTCAAATTTCAGAGATTTTTTCCTCGGCTAAACGTCCTTCCGCTCTTCTTACAGATAACTTTTGCATCATCAATAGGATTTTGGTCAAAAAAGTGCCACACTGCACTCTTCCTACTATGGGATAAATTTTCAGGGCTTGCATGCTGTGCTAATTGGACCATCTGGCCAAGCTGTCCTGCAACTCTTTTTTGTTTTTTTAACACGTTTTTGGACTGCTACGGGCCTGCCAGATAACCGCAGCTGCGATGTTGATGCCTGCTGCGGATCCTCCTCCTCTTCTGAGCTATTACCAGCGGCACCCTCTTCCCCCAATGGATGCCAATCCGTGTCAACAACTGGGTCATCCATCACCTCCTCTTCAATTTCATCTGCACCTTCCTCTGTGTCACCGTGTAAGGTGGTATAGTATGCGGGAAGGGGCACCTAAGTTTCATCAGGGTCAGAATCTGGCTCAGTAGACTGCGAGGGCAATGCAGTGCTCTTGGTGAATGTACCAGCAGAATTATATAGCACTGGCTGTGCATCAGTGCACTCCATGTCATATTCATCTTGGACTGGGGAATTCAGGATTTGACTTGATAACCCAGGCATAGTACGTGAAAAGAGCTCCAGGGAGTAATCTGAAGTGTGGCCTACCGCATCCTTCACTTTTGGTGGGGGTTAAGGACACAAAGAAAGGTGCTGTTCCTGACCAGGAGCCTGCACTGATGACTCAGTGCTTGCATTTTTTGCAACTTCAGAAGAGGAGGCGATAGAGCTGGAGGCTGTTGCGGCAATGTAAGCCAAAACCTGTTCCTGATGCTCCGGCTTTAAAAGTGGTTTACCTACTCCCAGAAAAGGGAGCCTTGCAGGCCTTCTGGAGCCAGATGATGACGCAGGCTCAACGCCTCCTGCCTTAGGTGCTATTGTGCTTTTGGCACTACCAGCAGATGCACCACCACCACCATCAGTACCAGCTGGCGCCCCCCGCACACGTCCACGGCCTCTTCCACCATACTTCCTCATGTTTGGGAAAATGTAACAAAAATACCAGCAGATATATGGTACTTTATGAGGAGCGTACAGCTGTATAGGGTGTAGGGGAAAATTTAAATCTCCGTATATATTTCCGGAGTCACACACAGACGTGCACTCAGTATGGATTTGACCATAATACAAAAGGCAGAAAAACGGTACAGTATCAGAAGCGTACAGCTGTATACTGTGTAGGGGAAAATTTAAATCTCCATATGTATTTCCGGAGTAACACAGAGACGCTCTCTCAGTATGGATTTGACTGTAATACAAAAGGCAGAAAAACGGTACTGTATCAGAAGCGTACAGCTGTATACAGTGTAGGGGAAAATTTAAATCTCCGTATATATTTCCGGAGTCACACACAGACGCTCACTCAGTATGGATTTGACCGTAATACAAAAAGCTGAAAACTGCACTGTATCAGAAGCGTACAACTGTATACAGTGTAGGGGAAAATTTAAATCTCCGTATATATTTCCGGAGTCACACAGAGACGCGCACTCATTATGGATTTGACCGTAATACAAAAGGCAGAAAAACGGTACTGTATCAGAAGTGTACAGCTGTATACAGTGTAGGAGAAAATTTAAATCTCCGTTTATATTTCTAGAGTCACACATAGACGCTCTCTCAGTATGGATTTGACCGTAATACAAAAGGCGGAAAAACGGTACTGTATCAGAAGCGTACAGCTGTATACAGTGTAGGGGAAAATTTCAATCTCCGTATATATTTCCTGAGTCACACACAGACGCTCTCTCAGTATGGATTTGACCATAATACAAAAAGCAGAAAAACGGTACTATATCTGAAGCTTACAGCTGTATACAGTGTAGGGGAAAATTTAAATCTGCGTATATATTTCCGGACTCACACACAGACACTCTCTCAGTGTGGATTTGACCATAATAAAATCAGCAGAAATACTGTACTGTATCAGAAGCGGATAGCTGTATAAGGTGTAGGAAAAAATTTAAATCTCCAAATTTATTTCCGCATGTATACAGTGTAGGGATCCGCTCTGGTAGGCAGGGGCCGGGCCGCAGTAATGAGGCAACACACAGGCTTTTAGTTCAAATTCAGTGGTTTTAATAACGGGTTCAACAAAAAGTCCAGATAACAAAATCAAAGCAGAACATAAATCACTCCAGTTTGGAGAACCACTGGTCCCAGACTCACCCTTGCTTGGGACGGGCTTAACTAAGCGGCTGCAAGACAGCAGAGACCGCCAGGTGCCATTCCGGGTGGTCTGGTACTCGCTTCCTGGTGCACACTGACACACTGTAACAAAAACAAGCTTCCAGGCTGACTCCAGCCAAACTTCTTCCTTCCACACCCACCAACTACAACAGCTCCTTGTTTTATAGGCCTAGTCCACACCCTCAGGTGAGGTACACATCAGCTGACCTGATCACGTGACTATGACCTCATCACAGGTCCTTGAGATCAGGGAAAATCTTGACCAAACTCCAGTCTCCTAGGAGAAATATATCTCCCATCCATCAAGACCCCCTTTGGTATACCACATACCTCCCCCCTTTGTTCAACCTTAGGAGGGTGGACACATGACATACAGTGAACTCTGGACAGTGCATCTGCGTTCCCCTGTAATTTGCCTGCCCGATGTTCTACTGAAAATTTAAAATTTTGCAGAGACAGAAACCACCTGATGACTCGTGCATTTCTCTCTTTGGCTTGACTCATCCAAGTCAGAGGGGAATGATCAGTTACCAACTGAAACGTTCTCCCCAACAGATAGTAGCGCAATGACTCCAGTGCCCACTTGATGGCCAGGCACTCTCTCTCTACAATGCTGTATCTGGTTTCAGCTGGAGTAAGCTTTCGACTCAGGAAACTAATAGGATGCTCCTCCCCGTTAACCTCCTGAGACAACACAGCACCCAGACCTACCTCTGACGCATCAGTCTGGACAATGAATTCTCTTTTGAAGTCAGGCGTGATCAGAACTGGTGACCCACACAGTGCCCCTTTTAGTTTTACAAACGCTTCTTCAAGCTGATCATTCCATCGCACCATTACTGACTTCCTCCCTTTTAGGCAGTCAGTTAACGGCGCCGACAGGGTTGCAAAATTGGCAATAAACCGCCGGTAGTATCCCACTAACCCCAAAAACCCTTTCACTTGTTTTGTGGTGAGGGGACGGGGCCAGTTTTGGATTGCCTCCACTTTGTTTATTTGGGGTTTGATAACTCCTCTCCCAATCACATACCCCAGGTACCGAGCTTCCTCCAACCCTATGGAACACTTCTTTGGGTTGGCAGTTAGCCCTGCTTGTCTCAGAGAATCTATCACCGCCTGTACCTTGGCTAAGTGACTTTCCCAGTCTGTACTGTACACCACAATATCGTCCAGATAGGCCGCGGCATATCGGTGATGAGGACGAAGAACAACGTCCATTAACCTCTGGAATGTCGCTGGAGCGCCATGCAACCCGAAGGGTAGGACTATATACTGGAACAGTCCCTCGGGTGTTACAAAAGCCGTTTTCTCTCTCGCTGCTTTTGTTAGGGGCACCTGCCAATACCCTTTTGCGAGGTCAATGACTGAAAAATACCGGGCCTGCCCAAACCGCTCTATTAACTCATCGACCCGGGGCATGGGGTAGGCGTCAAACTTAGAAATTTCATTCAGTTTTCTGAAGTCATTACAGAACCTTAGTGTCCCATCTGGCTTTGGTATTAGGACTATTGGGCTGGCCCACTCACTCTGGGACTCTTCAATGACCCCTAACTGCAGCATCTTCTTGACCTCTTCCGAGATGGCTTGTCGCCGGGCCTCAGGCACCCGATATGGCTTTAATCGGACTTTGGCCTGTGGCTCCGTGACAATGTCATGTTGGATTAGGGAGGTACGACCAGGAAGTTCCGAAAAAACATCGGTATTTCGGCTAACAAACTCTCGGACTTCCTGAACTTGTCTGGGCGACAAAGTGTCTGCTATTTTGACGGCGGAGAGGACTTCTCTTGCCTTCTCCTGAGGCAAGGAAGCCATCTCTACTGGAAATGCAGGCCGTGGACAATCCTCACCAAGCTGGTCTCTGTCTTTCCATGGTTTGAGCAGATTCAAATGGTTTACTTGTTCTGGCTTTCTCCGCCCTGGTTGGTGTACTTTATAGTTTACTGGACCCACCTTCTCTATAATCTCGTAGGGTCCCTGCCACCTTGCAAGGAACTTACTATCCACTGTAGGCACAAGTTCCAACACCCGATCCCCAGGGTTAAAGGACCTTACCCGTGCCTCCCGGTTATAGACCTGCCTCTGTGACCTTTGTGCTGCTTCCATGTGTTCTCGGACTAATGGTAGGACTGTCTCCATTCTCTCTTGCATTTTGGCCACATGTTCTATCACACTTTTGTGGGGAGTTGGTTGGTTTTCCCAGGCCTCTTTAGCTATATCGAGTAAGCCACGGGGATGTCTGCCATGTAATAGTTCAAAGGGCGAGAACCCCGTAGATGCCTGGGGCACCTCCCGCACTGCAAACATCAGGTATGGCAACAAGAGATCCCAGTCCTTACCATCTTTAGAGACTGCTTTTTTCAACATATTCTTCAGGGTTTTATTGAACCTTTCTACTAAACCGTCTGTTTGGGGATGATAGACCGATGTGCGCAACTGTTTAACACTTAACAAGTGGCAGAGTTCCTTCATGATTTTTGACATAAAGGGGGTCCCCTGATCTGTTAAGATTTCTTGAGGGATTCCCACCCGAGAGAACATACCCATGAGTTCTTTTGCGATCAGTTTGGCCGAGGTGTGTCGCAGGGGAATAGCCTCAGGATACCTGGTAGTGTAATCTAGAACTACGAGGATGTGTTGGTGGCCCCTTGCTGATTTATTAACCGGCCCCACCAGATCCATGGCTATTCTCTCAAACGGGACCTCTATAATTGGTAATGGCACCAAGGGACTCCAAAAATGAGGCTGCGGACTGGTTACCTGGCACACGGGACAAGAGTTACAATACCGTTTAACTTCTTCATAGACCCCTAGCCAGTAAAATCGCTGTAGAATTCTGTCTAGGGTTTTCTTTTGGACCAAATGTCCCCCTAGTACATGCGCATGCGCTAAGTCCATTACCAACCTCCGATATGACTGTGGTACCAGCAATTGCTCGACAATTACCCATGTATTTTGTCAACCGATACAGCAAATCTTGGTTCAGCTCGAATCGGGGAAATACTGTAGCTGCCCCGGGGTGTTGGGGTTCCCCATTGACAACCAGTACATTTTCCCGGGCTCGAGTCAACGTAGGGTCCCGGAGTTGCGCCGTACCAAAATTGTCACCTGCCACATTTAAGTCTGACAATTCTGGTCCCGGTGGCAAATCTTCCATCTCCCCAGCTAACACTTCTATAGGAGAGGGGTTTTCCTCCTCCACCGAAGGCAAAGGTACTCCTACCGCCAGCACATCTTCCTCTGGGCCACCAGGTTCATGCCCGATTTCTGGAGAATGCAACCTGGTTGCCACTGGTGCTGATGACTGTTCCTTGGGAGGGGTAATTACAGGCCAAAGCACAGAAAATAACGGAAAATCTCTCCCCATTATTACATCATAATGCAAATTCACCACCACCCCCACCTCGTGGCACCTCCTCCCCGCTGGCGTGTTTATCATCACAGGGGGGTAGGATAATGTTTTAGGTCCCCATGTATACACAACACACCCATCTTCCGACCAGTATACTCGCTGATTTGGACGTGGCTGGCTCGTATTAGGGTCACGAGACTCCCTGAGTCCAGTAGAGCCACAGCAGGGTTACCCTCCACCTCCACTTTACACAAATGATTCATATTGGGTCCCTCTGGTTTACCCACTGCACACATGTGTTCGGCATATGAGACTGATAGTACCCATAGTTTGTGTCCATGGGCTCAGTCAGGTGGGGGCAATCAGCTCTCACATGTCCTGGTTCTTGACACCGCCAACAGATTATGGGGCCCCTTTCGTACCCCGACCCGTCCTGGGCGGCCTTCCAAGTCTCTGCTCGCCGAACGGCGGGTGATGGTTTGGGGAATTTACTCATTACCTTCCGGGTAGTCTTTCCCTGTATCTCCTTGGTAGCCCCATATCTTTCAATGAGGTCTACCATTTGGAGACCATCAGTAGGGGCTGCCTGTCCAACCCATGTTTGAAGGGTGTGGGGCAAAGTTCTCCAGAATTTATCAGTCACTATACGATCCAGCATAGCGCGGGGTGACAACAATTCCGGCTGCAACCACTTTTCTATCAGGTGTATCAAGTCATAATACTGGGACCGAGCTGGCTCGGAAGGGGAAAACTTCCACTGGTGTACCCGCTGAGCCCGGACTAACACATTTACCCCAAGACGTGAGAGTATCTCACCCTTGACGATCTCGTAGTCCCTCTGGTGCTCAGGGGGTAGGTCTCTATAGGCTTTCGCGGGTCCTGGAGCCAAAAACGGAGCCACGATCTCGGCCCACTGGTCCCGGGGTAGTCTCTCCCTCTCAGCCACGCCTTCAAACATCTCCAGGTACACCTCGACTTCATCTGACTTTTCCATTTTCGGAATCGCTGTGCGTACCACTTTCCGGACATCCTGACGTCCCGGTGCAGCTCCTGCTGTCTGCGGCGCTGTGATGTGCTGCATCAGTAGACTGTTGGTTTCCTGTTGCCGCTCCATAGCCTGCTGCTGTATAGCCTGCTGCTGCTGTCGCACGGCCTCCACAAGCATTTTTACTGTGCTCTCCATCTCCGGACAGTTATCCACCAGGTTTTGCGTCACTTTCTTCACCCAGGACATTTACTGTCATGCAGAGAAAAAAACAGCCTGACCTCACTGCATTGCCCGCATTCAAGCCACCAATTGTAGGGATCCGCTCTGGTAGGCAGGGGCCGGGCCGCAGTAATGAGGCAACACACAGGCTTTTAGTTCAAATTCAGTGGTTTTAATAACGGGTTCAACAAAAAGTCCAGATAACAAAATCAAAGCAGAACATAAATCACTCCAGTTTGGAGAACCACTGGTCCCAGACTCACCCTTGCTTGGGACGGGCTTAACTAAGTGGCTGCAAGACAGCAGAGACCGCCAGGTGCCATTCCGGGTGGTCTGGTACTCACTTCCTGGTGCACACTGACACACTGTAACAAAAACAAGCTTCCAGGCTGACTCCAGCCAAACTCCTTCCTTCCACACCCACCAACTACAACAGGTCCTTGTTTTATAGGCCTAGTCCACACCCTCAGGTGAGGTACACATCAGCTGACCTGATCACATGACTATGACCTCATCACAGGTCCTTGAGATCAGGGAAAATCTTGACCAAACTCCAGTCTGCTAGGAGAAATATATCTCCCATCCATCAAGACCCCCTTTGGTGTACCACAACAGATAGTCAGCATGTATTTGCCCGTGATACCAGTCGGTACACAGTAGTTTGTGAGGAGTGTACAGCACTATACGGTGTGGGAAAAAATGAACTCTCGGTAACTGTGCAGAAAAAAGAATAAAAGTATTAGTGCTGTGTAAAAAGCAGTCTGCTCAGCAGTGTACACACAGCAATACAGCTATTAGGCAGCCTAATAACCAGCGCTGCTGCACACAAGAAAATGCTCCCCTGTCACTGCACACTAACTGTACAGCACAATTGCTATCAGCACAAGCACATAAGAACTTCTCTTTCCAGCCCTAACTCTCTCCCTACTGATAAACAGCGTCAGCAACCTCTCCCTACTGTTAAGATCGGCAGAAGTAAAATGGCGGTCGGCAGTCGGGGCTTTTATAGACACTATGACGCCACCCAAAGCAAGCCAATCACTGCAATGCCCTTCTCTAAGATGGTGGTGGCCGCTGCCCATGTCATCTCATTGCCCACAGTGTACGTCCTTGCTCATTGGCTGAAAAAAGGCGCCTGCAAGCATTCTGGGAAATCTGACTTTGGCGCATGTTTTGACGACTGCATGGCTGACTTCACGCTATGGTCGGGTTTTGCTTGGCGAAACTCGACTTTGGCGAAAGTCAGCGACTTATGAATCTGACCGACCTGTTTCGCTCAACTCTAATTATCAGGCTGCTGGGTCTGCCAGATAAACAGGAGACTGTTATTCAGTGAAATGGGATCTGCTCTCCAGATTAAAAACTGTAATTATCTGGTGTATTCTTTCAGTACACTTAGTAGTTAAACTGCAAAACATTATATCTGTTTTAACTACTAGGAGGTCAATAGAAACTTACACATTTTGTAAAAAAGAAAATGTTTTAAAATGTTTTAGCATGTTGGTTTTATTGATAAAAATTTGTGATTCATACAAATTGATAATTATTTAATACGTTTTTTCAAATGTGAGGACGGAAAAACCACAAATCTGATGTATTAGTTTTATCACTTTGCTTGGTTTACCAATGGGTTAATTATTATATATTTTAATAGAACAGACTTTTACAAAAGTGGCAATACCAATATGCTTAAATTTTGTGTTTTTAATTTCTGTAGTTTTATCACCTTACCTCCAAAGCATGTTTTCACATTCCTAATTGAGCTCCATTTTTTTAAATCTGACATGTCATTTATGCAGCAATAACTTTGAATGCTTTTATATATCCAAATGAAGCTGAGATTTTTTTTTGTGCTACATTGCACTTCATGATAGTGGTGAATGTAAGTTCATAAAACTTCTGTTTATTAATGAAAATATTGGAAAATCTTGAAAAAGTCTTGATTATAAAACTTTGAGTTTTTAATTTCTTACAACAGCTAGTCATACCACACAAAATAGTTAATTACCGTATATACTTGAGTATAAGCCGACCTGAGTATAAGCAGAGGTACCTAATTTTGCCACAAAAAAACTGGGTAAGCTTATTGACTCGAGTATAAGCCTGCTATGCATTGTCCCTCATCCCTATCATGGTATGGATGGCTCCCCAGTCCTGTCATTGTCTGCATGGCTCCCCCGTTCCTGTCATTGTCTGAATGGATCCCCCCTCCCTGTCATGGTATGCATGGATCTCCTGTCCCTATTCTATATGCATGGCTCTCCAGTCCCTATCCTGTATGTATGGCTCTCCAGTCCCTATCCTGTATGCATGGCTCTCCAGTCCCTATCCTGTATGCAGTGGGCGGATTTCCGGTGCAATTGCCAGAAGCGCATGTCAAATGCCGCTGTCAAATGTGGTATTTAATGGGTTAATAGCTGCTGGTGTATCGCGATTCCACTCATTGCTGTTCCAGGCACTAGTCAGCTGTTCAAAACAGAGGATATGTGCTGGGAAATATGTGGGCTCACCGCCAGAGCCCACATGAAAGGGAGGGAGTCCGACACTGGCGTACTATTACGCCCGATTTCAGAAAGGGGTTAATATTGAATACATGATTTAGGAGAAAATTATTTATGGGTTGTTAGATATTTTATTTCCTGCATTCTTTCACAAGCTGCATATGTCCAATAGACCCTTCACTTTGCCAATACTTTTACATAGGCTTATACTTTTAAAAAACATTTTATGTACATCACACATATATGAACTTTGCTATAATAGCTTTCAACTCTTGAGGAAAAGCTTTCATGAGAATTTAAAGAGTTTATATGGGGTAACATTTCTTCTTGGCAGAGTGACATACCGGCTCTGGCATGCCAAGGTAAAGAGGCTTATTCACCATACAATGCTCCTCTATGAAGTGTAATATGCAAATTTCCTCTTGAGATAAGAAGAGGACTTGAACCCTATAAAGCCACCTGTTGGATGCAGCAATCTTACAAGTCACTTTTGACCCTTTAACAAGCCTAGAAATGTGAATTAGGACAAAGCCAAATCAGAATCTTTATTTGTAGGCCTGGTTTTTCAGGGTATTGCCCTTCGTCAGTTCAAAATATGAGAACTAATTTGGCTAGGTGAGAGGCTCAGGATTGAGGTCTAAAGGGTAACATTTCTCCTTGTGGAGATTGACATGCCGGCTCTGGCATGTCATGGTAAGGAGACTTTTTGGCCGTGCAATGCTCCTTTGGGAAATTTAATATGCAAGTTGCACCTTCAGAGAGGAAAACTATTTAAGCTCTATTGCACCACCTGTTCGACGCAGCAATCCTACAAGTCACTATTTACTATTTAACGAGCCTTGAAATGTGACTTAGGAAAAAAGCAAAATCAGAGTCTCAATTTGCAGGCATGTTGTTTCGGGGTATTGCCTCTCATCAGTGCAAAATATGAGATCTGATTTGGCTAGGTGAGAAGTTCTGGACTGAGGCCTAAAGGATGGCAATTCTCATTAGAAAGATTAGCAGCAGGCAGCATTTTGGTTATGTCTGTGTAGCAACTCACTCAGGACTAATAGGACTAATAGGTTAGACACTAAAAAAAACACAACTGACCCTGTCGGTACCTTTATAGACTAGATATTATGACACTGTAGTCCCTTAGTACTTAGATAGCCCTAATCAAAGAACAATTAGATGGCAACTAAGACCTAAATTCCATAAATGGCTGTCGAGTTGCATCACATTCCCCATAAAGAACTGGAAGACAGAGTAGTGAGTGAATTATCTACAGCTGAAGAGTGTTGAACAAAGGAAAGATCTCATAGTGAGTAAAGTAAATAATATACCAAACAAAGAATAAAACAATTTCTCTGTCATGGGGATACCTGTTATGTTTCGGTAGCTGAGGAGAGCAGGCAAAAACGGCAATACACCAGAGAGATTGGAATCTATTGGATTGCAGTACCCTGACTAACCACCACAACTAAAGGCAGCCGTGGAGCATTCCTACGTTGGTCCTGGACGCCTCGTCACAGCCTGAGAGATTAACTACACCTAAAGATAGAAAGAGGAAAGCTATCTGCCCCGGAGCAGATCCCCAAAGAACATAGGAAGCCCCCAAACATGCAATGGCGGCCAGACAAGAGGAAATACAGACACAAACAGAAAACAGCATGAGCAAACGCTGGGGCCCAATCCGCCTAGACAGAAAAGGATAGAAAGGATACTCACTGCAATCCAAAAAAACCCCAAAAAATGCCAACGCCACTGATCGCACCACCTAAATCAGTTCTCTGGTGTAACAAAACTAAGCCGCAGCCACTGAAAAAACTGGAAAAGGCAAATGAACAAATAACAATGGCTCCAGAGGAACTGAGAGGAGCCCAAGCCCCCCGGGGGGGGAACCTGGCTAACCTCACAGAAATACAGAGAAATATGCAAATGCTAAGCACAAAAACAAAAACAGAAAATATCTTATCTGAAAGCAGAAGAAGAGGCAAGACTCAGCAAGCTTCCAAGTGAACCAGGAACCACAGTTGAGACAAGAACAATTGATCACCTAAAGATAGAAAGAGGAAAGCTATCTGCCCAGGAGCAGATCCCCAAAGAACATAGGAAGCCCCCAATCATGCAATGGCGGCCAGACAAGAGGAAATACAGACACAGACAGAAAACAGCATGAGCAAACGCTGGGGCCCAATCCGCCTAGACAGAAAAGGATAGAAAGGATACTCACTGCAATCCAAAAAAAACCCAAAAAATGCCAACGCCACTGATCGCAAAAACACCTGAGATCACACGACCTCTACCACCTAAATCAGTTCTCTAGTGTAAAAAAACTAAGCCGCAGCCACTGAAAAAACTGGAAAAGGCAAATGAACAAATAACAATGGCTCCAGAGGAACTGAGAGGAGCCCAAGCCCCCCGGGGGGGGGGGAACCTGGCTAACCTCACAGAAATGCAGAGAAATATGCAAATGCTAAGCACAAAAACAAAAACAGAAAATATCTTATCTGAAAGCAGAAGAAGAGGCAAGACTAAGCAAGCTTCCAAGTGAACCAGGAACCACAGTTGAGACAAGAACAATTGATTACCGGGAACCATGATGGGAGGGAACCTCCCTTATATCAAGCCAGTCTGTGAATCCTGATTGCCAATCCTCATTGAATGGTTCAGTACTGTTTGTAACCACCAGAGGGAGCTTCTGCTCAGAATTCATTTCCAAAACATTCACAACAGTACCCCCCTTGAGGAGGGGTCACAGAACCCTCATTTGTGCAACCAGGTCGGTCAGGATGAGCTCTGTGATACGCACGGATCAGTCTCCTAGCATGGATGTCCGAAGCAAACACCCAAGAATTGTCCTCCTGACCATAACCTCTCCACTTAACCAAATACTGGAGTTTCCATCTAGAAAAACGAGAATCCAATATTTTCTCAACCACATACTCCAGATTGCCCTCAACCAAAACAGGGTCAGGAGGCGCAGCCATAGGAACCACTGGCTCGACAAACCTCTTCAATAAGGACTTGTGGAACACGTTATGGATCTTAAATGTCCCTGGAAGAAGTAAATGAAAGGAAAACAGGATTAAGAATCTCCATGATCTTATAAGGTCCAATAAACATAGGCTTAAACTTAGGAGATGCAACTCTCATAGGGATATTTATTGAGGACAACCAGACCAAGTCCCCCACTTTAAACCGAGGACCATCAGTCCTATGCCGGTTGGCAAACCGCTGGGCCTTCTCCTGAGAGAGGGACAACCTCTCCATACTGGCCCCAAATTGCTGCTAGCCCCACAACAAGAAGGGCAGACCTCCGTCTGCCCCGAAGAAAATCGGGGGGAAAACCCAAAATTGCAGACAAAATGGAGACATCAAAGTGGCAGAGCTAGCCCTATTATTAAGAGCAAACCAGCCAAGGCAAAAAGAGACCAGTCATCTTGATCAGCAGACACAAAGCTTTCTCAGATAAGTCTCCAAGTCTGGTTTGTTCTTCAGTTTGTCCATTGGTCTGAGGATGAAAAGCAGAGGAGAAAGAAAT
Source organism: Oophaga sylvatica (assembly GCA_033576555.1). Classification (NCBI taxonomy): domain Eukaryota; kingdom Metazoa; phylum Chordata; class Amphibia; order Anura; family Dendrobatidae; genus Oophaga; species Oophaga sylvatica. The sequence goes on from JARQOD010005389.1 coordinate 47,218, forward strand.
TGAACCAAGTTTAGAACAAAAGTCCCCCAAAATTGGAAACAAACGGGACCCCTCTGTCAGTCACAATGTTCTCAGGAATGCCGTGAAAACCGAACCACGTGCTGAAGGAACAAAGGCACCAATCGGAGGAGGAAGGCAACTTAGGTAATGGCACAAGATGTATCATCTTGGAAAACCTATCACAAACACCAGATAACGGTCATTCTCTGAGAAACAGGGGTGGGGAAAATAAAATCCAAGAGATATGGGTCCATGGTTCTTGGGCACAGGCAATGGCATCAACAAACCTTTAAACGAGAGCAAGGCTTGGACGGAGCAAATCCCCCAGGACTGCACAAATCCCTGAGTCCGAGACAAAATAGGCCCCCAAAAGGACCCACTCACCAAGTCTTGGTACCCAAAAAACCGGGATGACCGGGAAACCGGGAAAAAGAATTCGACATACACCTTTTTCCACCGGTCTGGGAAAACAATTTTCCCCAAAGGGCGGCTGGGGTTTTTCCTCCGCCCCTTCCCCAAACCAAAAAAAAATGGAACAGCATCCAGTCCAGGGGAGAAGTATGAAAAAAAATTTATTCAGCCCCCAAAAACACGACGTTTCGGCCCTTAAAGGCCTTTACAAGTATACAAAAAAGGGGAAAATGGTGTCCTTAAAATGGTGTGGGGAAGCCAAAAACCTCCAGGAAAGCCCACAGGGCAAAAAAGCTTTTTAAAATTTTTATCAGCAATATACAATTTTTAAAAAGGATCAAAGCGAAATAGTGAATCACAAAGAAAAAAGCAAATACAAAAAAAGCTAAATATTCAAGAGTTTTAAATTAAAAGTTTCACAATTCGTCTGCCAATGTGATCTGTTCTTATAACACCCCTCATAAATTTTACCAATCATGTCCACTAACTGCTGTTCCATGTCCAATCAGTATTGTTCATCAGCATTATCAGAGCTTCTTCCATTGCCCCCAAGGGGAAAACAGTTCAAAGACCACTTGCCAAACCCCCCTTTTGTGGTAAACAAAGGCAATGTTCAAGGGGTTAAGCAAAACCTGGGGGATCATGTGACCCCCCGCGCGCAGAC
>JARQOD010005390.1:0-48286 GCA_033576555.1 Oophaga sylvatica
CGAATCAGCCAAGCGATTGAATCCCAGACAGGCCAGGTGGGCCTTTTTTCACGTGTCTTAACTTTGTGGTCTCCTCCCTCCCGGGTACTAAGAATGTTAAGGCAAAATGCCTCTCTATGAGTTTCCTTGCGGATTCTATGGATGTGACTGAGCCTACAGCCATTCTGAAGATGTCATTCTTTCCGCTGTCTTACCCGATTTGAGACTGGCACTGGAACAATTTCGGGGGGATAAACCTGAAACGTTGCCTGGGGGGGAAATTGTATGTCCCAGACTAATAAGAGAAAAAGTTATGTCTGAAGTCCATTGCTCTGCGTTGGCTGGTCATCCCGGTATTTTTGGTACTAAAGATTTGGTGAGTCGTCCTTTGGTGGCCTACTTTATCTCGTGACTCAGGAACTTTGTGCAGTCCTGTGGGACTTGTTCTCGGTCCAAACCTTGCTCTCGCTCTAGTGGGATTGTTAATGCCATTGCCTGTGCCAAGAGGCCATCGAACCCATATCTCTATGGATTTTATTTCCGACCTCCCTGTCTTTCAGAGAATGACCATTATCTGGGTGATCTGTGATAGGTTTTCCAAGATGATCCATCTTGTGCCACTGCCAAAGTTGCCATCCTCTTCCGAGTTGGTGCCCTTGTTTCTTCAGCAGGTGGTTCGGTTGCACGGCATTCCAGAGAACATTGTGTCTGACAGAGGAGTCCAATTTGTTTCCAGATTTTAGAGGACATTTTGTTCTAAACTGGGAGTTCAGCTGTCTTTCTCCTCTGCCTTTCACTCTCAGACCAATGGGCAGACGGAGAGAACAAACCAGACCTTGGAGACTTATTTGAGATGTTTTGTGTCTGCTGAACAGGATAACTGGGTCCTTTTTTTGCCTTTGGCTGAATTTGCTCTGAATAATAGGGCTATTTCTGCACCTCTGTTCAGGCAGAGGGCGCACAGACGTGACTTCATCGCGCTCTCTGACTTGAATGTCACTGTCAGGAAACGCGGAAGACGTCACAGCGGTGGAGCAGGAGAGGTAAGTATTGCAAGTGCCGGCGCCCACGAGTGGGCCCCCCTGCTTGCTCAGGGCCCCAGCACTTGCAATACTTACCTCTCCCTGCTCCACCGCTGTGACGTCTTCCACGTTTCCTGACAGTGACATTCAAGTCAGAGAGCGCGATGAAGTCACGTCTGTGCGCCCTCTGCCTGAACAGTCACAGTGCAGAGAGCTGGAAGATGGCGACGCTGAGGAGTCCAGAGTAGAGCAATCCCAGCGAAGAGAGGTATTTCATTTTTTTAATGTTTGGAGCAATATATGGGGAGCAGTATACACTGGAGAATTATATATGGGGCCCATCTTACACTTGAGCATCATAGATAGGGCTTATTATAAACTTGAGCATTATATATGGGGCACATCATACACTGGAGTATTATAAATGGGGCCCATAATACACTGGAGCATCATATACGGGCCCATTATACACTGGAGCATCATATGGGGCCCATTATATATGGAGCATTATATAGGCCCATCATACACTGGAGCATCATCCATGGGGCCCATCATATACTGGAGCATCATTTGGGGCCCATAATATATGGAGCATTATATAGGCCCATCATACACTGGAGCATCATCCATGGGGCCCATCATATACTGGAGCATCATATGGGGCCCATTATATATGGCACATCATATGGGGCACATTATATATGGAGCATCACATGGAGCCCATTATATATGGAGCATTATATATGGGGACCATTATATTTGAAGCATTATATGCAGCTCATCATACACTGGAGCATCATATATGGGGCTCATCATATACTAGAGCATCATATGGGGTTCATTATTTGTGGGCATCATATAGGGCCCTTTATATATGGAGCATCTTATTGAGCATGTATGGTGCCTATTCATAGAATCTATGAATCAAAAATGGTAGAGTTGGAAGGGACCTCCTGGGTCATCTGGTCCAACCCCCTGTTCAAAGCAGGATTCACTAAATCATCCTAGACAGATGTCTGTCCAGCCTCTGTTTGAAGACTTCCATTGAAGGAGAACTCACCACCTCTCGAGGCAGCCTGTACCACTCATTGATCACTCTAACTGTCAAAAAGTTTTTTCTAATATCTAATCTATGTCTCCTCCCATTCAGTTTCATCCCATTGCTTCTAGTCTTTCCGTGTGCAAATGAGAATAAAGATAATCCTTCTACAATGTGACAGCCCTTGAGATATTTGTATACAGCTATTAAGTCACCTCTCAGTCTTCTTTTTTGCAAGCTGAACATTCCCAAATCCTGTTACCGTTCCTCAAAGGACATGGTTTGCAGACCGAACACCATTCTGGTCTCAACTTGCTCCAGTTTGTTGATGTCTTTTTTAAAATGTGGTGCCCAAAACTGGACACAGTATTCCAGATGAGGTCTGACCAAAGAGGAGTAGAGGGCAATAATGACTTCATGTGATCTAGACTGTATGCTTCTGTTAATACATCCCAGAATTGTATTTGCCTTTTTTGCTGCTGCATCATACTGTTGACTCATGTTCAGTCTGTTATCTATTAGTATAACCAAGTCTTTTTCACATGCGCTGTTGCTTAGCCTTATTCCTTACATTCTGTATACACTTTTTTCATTTTTATTTCCCAGATGAAGTACTTTGCATTTTTCCCTGTTAAAAACAATTCTGTTAGTTGCTGCCCACTGCTCCAGTTTATATCTTTTTGAATCCTCTCTCTTCTCTAGTATTAGCTATCCCTCCTAGCTTTGTGTCATCAGCAAATTTAATCAGTTTACCCTCAATTCCTTCATCTAAATCATTGATAAAGATGTTGAACAATACAGGCCAAGACAGAGCCCTGTGGTACCCCACTTGATACATTCTTCCAACTGGATGTGCAGCCATTTACTACCACTCTTTGGGTCCTATCACTAAGCCAGTTATGAATCCACCTAACAGTTGCCTTGTCCATTCCATACTTAGTCATTTTTTCAATAAGGATTGTGTGAGATACTTTGTCAAATGCTTTGCTGAAGTCAAGATATAATATATCTACAGCATTTCCCTGATCCACCCAGTCAGTGATTCTGTCATAGAAGGAAATTAACTTAGTCTGACATGACTTATTAGTTACAAACCCATGCTGACTCTGGTTAATCACTTCATTCTTGTCCAGGTACTTACATACATGTTGTTTAATAATTTGTTCAAAGATCTTTCCTGGTATAGATGTGAGACTCACAGGTCTATAGTTTCCTGGGTCCACCTTCTTCCCCTTTTTGAAGACAGGAACAACATTTGCTCTTCTCCAGTCTTCTGGGACTTCTCCTGTTCTCCAAGAATTTTCAAAGATTATGGAGAGTGGTTCAAAAATTTCTTCTGCTATCTCCTTCAGTACTCTGGGGTGTAATTCATCTGGACCTGGAGACTTGAATTCATTTATGTTAGCTAAGTGTTTCCTCACTATTTTTCTGTTTATAGATATCCTGGATTCTTCTATTCCTTTAATAGGACAGTGAAGATCAGTTGATTTCCTTTCTGAGAGAAAACAGATGCAAAATAGGAATTTAAAAGTTCGGCCTTTTCAAAATCCTTTCTTACCATTTCATAATTTTCATCCTGTAAAAATCCTATAGCATCTTTGACTTTTCTTTTACTTTTGACATATCCCCAAAATCCTTTTTTATTGATTTTGGCATCTCTTGCAAGCCTTAATTCATTGTCAGCTTTAGCTAATCTGATTCTTGCCCTGCAGGTTCTGCAGACATCATTATATTCTTCTTTAGTTATGCCTCCCTCTTTCCATTTGATATACATTTCTTTCTTCCTTTTTAGCATGTGTTTAAGTTCTGTGTTCATCCATCCTGGTTTCGTTAAATGCTTCCTATTCTTCCCTACGGAATTGTTAATGATTGAGCTTTGAGAATCTCATTTTTCAAGATTTCCCATCCTTCCTGGACATTTTTGTCCTTAACCCCTCTCTGACATCGGACGTACTATCCCATCCATGAAACCCGTGACAATCTGACAATGGACGGGATAGTACGTCATAGCCATCAGCTAATCGCCGCCTGGTGTCAGCTGATTATCACAGCTGACACCCGGGACTGTGTGCCAGGAGCGGTCCCGGCACATTAACCCCTGGCACACCGCGATCAAACATGATCGCGATGTACCGGGGGCACAGGGGAGCATCGCGCAGGGAGTGGGCTCCCTGCGAGCTCCCCTGAGACCCTCAGAACAGCGCGATGTGATCGCGCTGTTCTGAGGGCTTCCTCCCTCCCAGGACCCAGATACAAGATGGCCGCTGGGTCCTGCAGGGAGGTGGCTGAGAGCAGGCACAGAGAAGCCTGCAGCGCTGCCTGTGAGATCGCTGGTCTCACAGAGTGCTGTGCACACTGTGAGACCAGCGATCTGACATTTTACAGTGATGTCCCACCCTGGGACAATGTAAAAAAATAAAAAAAATAAAAATAAACATGTGTAAAAAAAATTCCAAAATAAATAAAAAAAATAAATAAATATTCCCCAATAAATTCATTTCTACCTGTAAATAAAAAAAATAAAACAATAAAAGTACACATATTTGGTATCACCGCGTGCGTAACGAGCCCCCCTATAAAAATGTTCCACTAGTTAACCCCTTTTGTGAACCCCTTAAAAAAAAAAATCAGTGCTTTATCATCATACTGCTGAACAAAAAGTGGAATAACACGCAATCAAAAAGACCAATATAAATAAACATGGTACCGCTGAAAACGTCATCTTGTCCCGCAAAAAACGAGCCACCATAAAGCATCATCAGCGAAAAAATAAAAACGTTATAGCTTGCAGAATAAAGCGATGCAAAAATAATAATTTTTTACATAAAATTGTTTTTATTCTATAAAAGCGCCAAAACATAAAAAAATGATATAAATGAGGTATCGCCGTAATCGTACTGACCCGTAGAAAAAAACTGCTTTAACAATTTTACCACACGTGGAACGGTATAAACGCCTCCCACAAAAGAAATTCTTGAATTGCTGATTTTTGTTCATTCTAACCTCCCAAAAATCGAAATAAAAAGCGATCAAAAAATGTCACGTGCTCAAACATGGTACCAATAAAAACGTCAACTCGTACCGCAAAAAATAAGACCTCAAATGACTCTGTGGGCCAAAATATGCAAAAATTATAGCTCTCAAAATGTGGCGATGCAAAAAACTATTTTTTGCAATAAAAAGCGTCTTTTAGTGTGACAGCTGGCAATCATAAAAACCCACTATAAATAGTAAATCAAACGACCCTTTATCACCCCCTTAGTTAGGGAAAGATAATAAAATTAAAAAAATGTATTTATTTCCATTTTCCCATTAGGGTTAGGGTTAAGGTTAGGGTTGCGGCTAAAGTTAGGGTTAGGGTTGGCGCTAAAGTTAGTATTAGGGTTATGGTTGGGATTAGGGTTATGGTTGGTATTAGGGTTAGGGGTGTGTTAGGGTTAGGTTTGTGGTTAGGGTTGGGAGTAGGGTTAGGGATGTGTTGGGGTTAGGGTTGGAGTTAGAATTGGGGGGTTTCCGCTGTTTAGGCACATCAGGGGCTTTCCAAATTTGACATGGCGTCTGATCTCAATTCCAGCCAATTCTGCGTTGAAAAAGTCAAACGGTGCTCCTTTACTACTGAGCTCTGCCATGCGCCCAAACAGTAGTTTACTCCCACATGGGAGCAGATGGTCTGACCTTAGAAAAATTGTAGAAAAACATTGGAACATCTTGTTTACTGATCCTGTGTTGAGCAAATTCCTCCCTAAGGTTCCTTCCTTTGTAGCCAAAAGATCCCCTAATCTGAGGGATATGCTAGTTCATAGTTACTATGATTCAAAAGGGAGGGACAGAGGCAACAAGTACCCTGAAAGACATGGTTTTTATCCCTGTGGGATATGCAAGGGTTGTGCTAATATGAAGAAAACCACCGTATTTTTCAACCATGACAGGTCTAGAAAATTTGACATTCGGACCCACATTACATGTTCATCCAAAGGGGTGGTGTACTGTGCTGAGTGCCCCTGCGGAAAACTTTATGTGGGGATGACAAGTAGAGAATTGAAAATACGAGTGCGAGAGCACTGCATTGATATTGAAAAGGCCAAAACCATTACGGATGTCATGTCTTTAAAGACACTCCCTAGACATTTCAGGAAATACCACCAATGCAATTCAGGAATGTTGATGTTTAGGGGTATTGACAAAGTGGATCTAGGCCCTAGAGGTGGTGATCTCATCAAGAGAGTTGCCAAAAGGGAGAGTCAGTGGATTTACAGATTGGGCACACACACTCCACAGGGCTTAAATGAGAGCTTTGGGTTCAGCGCTTTTCTATGATAGCTTGCGGGTTCTTTCTGGGGTTGGGGGTTGTTCTTGTTTGTTTTTGTACATGTTTTTATTTTCTGATTTTAATTAGTGCATTATAGTTTCAGATTCTTGTATTGTGGTCTTCGCGCTACTCACCTGCGTTCTGTTCTTTGGATCCGTTTTTTTTCCATCATCGTGGAAACCAAAGGACTCATCAAGACCGATGAAGATGGAAAAACATTGTTTTCAATACATGCATATTTCAGAAGTGGCTTACAATATGAAGAATTAGATTAATTATAACTAGGGATATGATCTTTACTCTATGTCAGGATAATGCCTTATCATTTTTTAGTTAAATCTTTGTATGTCTCTGTTCACATCTAATAGGTTATTTAAATTAATGTATATTTTTTTATGATATTTATATTACTTATTTTTGAGGAGGGATTCTATAGTTTATATATTCAATAACACATTCTTAGTTTTAGTATTATGGGTAGCTTTAATGCACTATATATATACATTGTGTTATTTTACATATATAATTAATGATATTGTTCATTATTATTATCTTTATTATTATTTTTGTCACTTTAGCATTTATTCATGGTTTCGGCATTAATGTATTTAATTTATTTTAATTCATTTGATTGCTTTATGTTATTTTGAGATGTATGATGTTGATGCCCATCACAATAATACTGATCCCTGGATATAGATCTTTCTCTTGTAAAGCCTCAATGAGTGTGGATCACCATATGCATGTTACAAGGGATGTGCGCGTGCTGGCTACGTGGACCACGGAGGTACTGCTGCGGTCTATAGAGTTGCCCTCTCTACTCATGTCCTCCCAGAAGGACCTGGCAGGGAGAGGTCACCTGACCGCTGCATGCTCCTCTCATTGGCTAGTGGATCCCACGTGACCGGGCATGCGCCGTGAGTTCCTTTTAATAATGCAAGGACCTTCATGACGGCGGTGATTAGTATTTAGTTAGTGATCACACTTTTCTCAGGTGTTTTATATTTATCACTTATTCGGTTCAATATATACCGGATTGCCCCCTGCCCTGACACGCCTCCCGAAGAAGCAGTGCGAAACGCGCGTCGGGGCAGAGGGACGTCCGAGGAGTTTTCTTTAGCAGCTCATAGGTATGTTCATTGTTAACAACCAGGTTAATTGACTTTATCTTCATGTCTTATGTATGATGTGGCACTATTGTGGGAACCTATTTAATATGGGCCCCTGATACCAAGATCCTGTGGGCATTATATTTTACTACTTGGCTTTGTTTGCCATAAAATGGCTGCTAATAGTTATTTACTCCTATGGATTCAGCGTCCCTCTTAGTAATTTTTGCTTGTTATAGAAAATTTTAATACATGTATATTCATATGCCTTTAGCAAATTGTTGCTCATATTACACTATGTACTTTTTTTGATTAATAAAATATTGTATTTTTATACCATTCAGTGGCATACATTATCAATTTGTTCCCACTATTTGTGAATAATCCCACATGGGGTATCAGCGTACTCTGGACCCCAAGAGTTATTGTGCAATTTGTCCTATTTCTTCTGTTACCCTTGGGAAAATAAAAAACTGGGGGCAAAAATATCATTTTTTTAAAAAAAATGATTTTTTTTTGTTTTTACGGCTGTACGTTATAAACTTCTGTGAAGCACTTGGGGCTTCATAGCGCTCACCACACATCTAGATAAGTTCCTTGTGGGGTCTATTTTCCAAAATGGGGTCACTTATGGGGGGTTTCAACTGTTTAGGCGCATCAGGGGCTCTCCAAATGCGACATGACGCCCCCAGACCATTCCATCAAAGTCTACAATCCAAAACATCACTACTTCCCTTCTGAGCCCCAACGTGTACCCATACAGTAGTTTTTTCCCACATATTGGGTATCCGCGTACTCAGGACAAATTGGACAACACCTTTTTGGGTCCAATTTCTCCTGTTACCCTTGTGAAAATAAAACATTAAGGGCGAAAAAAATAATTTTGTAAAAAAAAATATATTTTTATTTTTACGGCTGTACGTTATAAACTTCTGTGAAGCACTTCGGGGTTCAAAGTGCTCACTACACATCTAGATAAGTTCCTTGTGGGGTCTATTTTCCAAAATGGGGTCACTTGTGGGGGGTTTCCACTGTTTACGTGCATCAGGGGCTCTCCAAATGCGACATGACGCCCCCAGACCATTCCATCAAAGTCTGCAATCCAAAACGTCACTACTACCCTTCCGAGCCCCAACGTGTACCCATACAGTAGTTTTCTCCCATATATTGGGTATCAGCGTACTCAGGACAAATTGGACAACAACCTTTGGGGTCCAATTTCTCCTGTTACCCTTGTGAAAATAAAATATTGGGGACAAAAAAATCATTTTTGTAAAAAAAAAAAAAAAGAATTTTTATTTTATGGCTGTACGTTATAAACTTCTGTGAAGCACTTTGGGGTTCAAAGTGCTCACCACACATATAGATAAGTTCCTTGAGGGGTCTAGTTTCCAAAATGGTGTCATTTGTCAGGGGTTTCCACTGTTTAGGCAGATCAGGAGCTCTCCAAACACGACATGGCATTCAGCCAATTCTGCATTGAAAAAGTCAAACGGCGCTCCTTCCCTTCTAAACTCTGCCATGCACCCAAACAGTGGTATACCACCACATATGGGGTATCAGCATACTCAGGACAAATTGCACAATAACTTTTGGGTGAAAAGATCATTTTTGTGGAAAAAATATGATTTTTTAATTTTACGGCTCTACGTTATTAACTTGTGTGAACACTTGGGGTTCAAATTGCTCACCAAAGATCTAGATAAGTTCCTTAGGGGGTATAGTTTCCCAAATGGGGTCACTTGTGGGGGGTTTCCACTGTTTAGGCACATCAGGGGCTCTCCAAATGCAACATGGCGTCCAATCTCAATTCCAGCCAATTTTGGTTGGAAAAAGTCAAATGGTGCTCCTTCCATTCCAAGCTCTGCTGTGCGCCAAAACAGTGGTTCCCCCCACATATGGGGTATCAGCATACTCAGGACAAATTGGACAACAACTTTTGGGGTCCAATTTCCTGGGAAAAATCAAAAATTTGGGACTAAAAAATTATTTTTGTGGAAAATTGTTTCTTTTTTTTCACACCCAGGCATTATAAACTTTTGTGAAACACTTGGGGGTTCAAAGTGCTCACAAAAGATCTAGATAAGTTCCTTAGGGGGTCTAGTTTCCAAAATGGTGTCACTTGTGGGGGGTTTCCACTGTTTAGGTGCATCAGGGGCTCTCCAAACACGACATGGCATCCAATCTCAATTCCAGCCAATTTTACTTTGAAAAAGTCAAACGGCACTCCTTCCCTTACGAGCTCTGCCATGTGCCCAGTGGTTTTCCCCCACATATGGCATACTCAGGAGAAATTACACAACAACTTTATCTGTCCATTTCTTCTTTTACCCTTGTGAAAATAAAAAAAAAGTTTGTAAAAGATCATTTTTGTGGCTAAAAAGTTAAATATTCATTTTTTCCTACCACGTTGCTTCAGCTCCTGTGAAGCACCTGAAGGGTTAATAAACTTCTTGAATGTGGTTTTGAGTACATTGAGGGGTGCAGTTTTTAGAATAGTGTCACTTTTGGGTATTTTCTGCTATATAGACCCCTCAAAGTGACTTCAAATATGAGGTGGTCCCTAAAAAAAATGGCTTTGTAAATTTTGTTGTAAAAATGAGAAATCGCTGGTCAACTTTTAACCCTTATAATTTCCTAAGAAAAATAAATTTTGATTCCAAAATTGTGCTGATGTAAAGTAGACATGTGGGAAATGTTATTTCTTAACTATTATTTGTGACATATTTCTCTGTTTTAAGGGAATAAAAATTCAAAGTTTGAAAATTGCAAAATTTTCAAAATTTTCACCATATTTGCATTTTTTTCAAAAATAAACGCAAGTTATATCGAAGAAATTTTACCAATAACGTGAAGTACAATATGTCACGAGAAAACAATCTCAGAATCGCGAAGATTCACTGAAGCGTTCAAGAGTTATAACCTCATAAAGAGACAGTGGTCAGAATTGTAAAAATTGGCCCGGTCATTAACGCGCAAACCACCCTTGGGGGTGAAGGGGTTAAGGATATCCAGCCATTGGATCCCTCCAATTCTCTTTCTGAGTCCCTTAAAATCTGCCTTTCTGAAATCTAACCTTGAAGTCTGAGTCTTCACAGGTCTTCCTCCTCTAGTTGTCCAAAATTCTAAAATAGCATGGTCGCTACCTCCTAGGGTCCCAGCCACTCTTACCTCCTCAATGATTTCCTCTCTGTTTATAAGGATTAGATCCAAGGTAGCAGATCCCTTGTTTTCTCCCCTACCTTTTGGAAGATAAAGTTGTCATTCTGTATGGAGCATTATATGGAGCCCATTCTGTATGGAGCAATATATGGGGCCCATCATATATTGTATGGAGCTTTATTTGCGACTCATTATACTGTATGGAGCAATATGTGGGGCTTATTATACTCTATGTGGACCGTCCTATACTGTATGGCACATTATATGGGGACCATCATATACTGTAGCATTGTGTGGAGCTCATCATATACTGTATGGAACATTATATGGGACCAATTATGTATGGAGCAATATATGGGGCTCATTATTTTGTATGGTGCACGATGTGGTGGCCATAATACTGTATGGAGCAATATATGGGGCTCATTATTCTGTATGGCGCACTATGTGGTGCCCATAATACTGTTTGGAGGACTATACTGTCCGGTTTTTGAGCTATTGTAGAATTTACAATAGATATCACTCATGTAATGTAAGAAGTGAAGTATTTGGCATTGGACTATACCTATATTTCTCTGCCGTTTCGGAGCATCATGAATTGTGGTATGTGTTAAAGGGGCCCACTGAGACTCTTTCGCCCGGGGCCCACGAAAACCTGGAGCCAGCCCTGCCCCCCCCACAACCTTAGCCAAATAACCCCCAGTTTTCAATGGGTTACTATTATTATAAAGTAAAATAAGGTTGACAAGCTTAAGTAATAAGAATTGATGTTGTTGGCATTGAAATGGGCACTGTAGGTGTGTTTACAGTCCTCCACTGACTGCCGACTTTCTTCCCCATTGACTTGCATTGGGGTCGGTTCGAGTTTCAGTCGGACTTTCGACTTTTTCCGTTAGTCGGCCGATTTCTTTCGACTCGACTTTTGGGAAAGTCGGGTGGTCCGAAACCCGACTCGACCCTCCAGCAGACAAAGTCGCTCATCTCTAGTAACAATATATAGAACATTTAATTGAAAAAACCTCTGAGCTATTTCTGCTGCCATCATTTTAGTTCGATGAGAAAGTTGGGCAATATTTCATATTTTCCTAGTATACACACCGACTGTACAACAGGAAAGTGGTGTGAACTGAACATTCATTAAATTTTGATATAGATTCCAAAAATACAGAATGCAACATACATTCCAAAAATATTATGCCAAATATAATTGTGGAACACAGAGTGAATAAAAAAACAATAGCACAAAAACAAGCGAACTAAGAAACCATACATGGAAACATCTGACACCGAATGGACTAAAACTAAAATGAAATTGCTTACACAAAAAAAATTGTCACAATTCTATTGGGAATCAATTATTGATTGTGATTTACTCAACCACAAAACATCCTATCTCTGTGTGAATGTCCTGTGTTATCAGCATACAACAAGTTGCTCTTCATCTCTTTGGGTGGCAAACTTCCTTTTAGTGAATGGAAAACTAATAGTTGCAGTCTTGCAGATGCTATAATGGAAAACAAGCTGTTTATAACTACTATGTGAACCACTAAATGTGATGCTGAAACTACAGTCATGGCCAAAAGTTTTGAGAATGACACAAATATTATATTTTCACATGATCTGCTGCCCTCTGGTTTTTACGTGTGTTTGACAGATGTTTTTATCACAGACAGAAATATAATTGCAAACATATAAGTCACAAAAGCTTATATTGACAGTTAGAATGAGTTAATGCAGCAAGTCAATATTTGCAGTGTTGACCCTTCTTCTTCAGGACCTCTGCAATTCTCCCTGGCATGCTCTCAATCAACTTCTGGACCAAATCCTGACTGATAGCAGTCCATTCTTGCACAATCAGTGCTTTTATTTTGTCAGAATTTTTAGGTTTTTGTTTGTCCATCCGTCTCTTGATGATTGACCACAAGTTCTCAATGGGATAAAGATCTGGGGAGTTTCAAGGCCATGGACCCAAAATCTCTATGTTTTGTTCCCTGAGCCATTTAGTTATCACCTTTGCTTTATGGCAAGGTGCTCCATCATGCTGGAAAAGGCATTGTTGATCGCCAAACTGCTCTTGGAGGGTTGAGAAAAGTTGCTCTTGGAGGACATTCTGGTACCATTCTTTATTCATGGCTGTGTTTTTAGGCAAGACTGTGAGAGAGCTGATTCCCTTGGCTGAGAACCAACCCCACACATGAATGGTTTCAGGATGCTTAACAGTTGGCATGAGACAAGACTATTGGTAGCGCTCACCTTGTCTTCTCCGAATGAGGTATTTTCCTGATGTCCCAAACAATCGAAAAGGGGATTCATCAGAGAAAATAACTTTACCCCAGTCCTCATCAGTCCACTGCCTGTACCTTTTGCAGAATATCAGTCTGTCCATGATGTTTTTTCTGGAGAGAAGTGGCTTCTTTGCTGTCCTCCTTGAGACCAGGACTTGCTCCAAGAGTCTCCGCCTCACAGTGCGTGCAGATGCACTCACACCTGCCTGCTGCCATTACTGAGCAAGCTCTGCACTGCTGGTAGCCCGATCCCACAGCTGAAACACTTTTCAGAGACGGTCCTGGCGCTTGCTGGTCTTTCTTGGGTGCCCTGGAGCCTTTTTGGCAACAATGGAACCTCTCTCCTTGAAGTTCTTGATGATGCGATAGATTGTTGACTGAGGTGCAATCTTTCTAGCTGCGATACTCTTCCCTGTTAGGCCATTTTTGTGCATTGCAATGATGACTGCACATGTTTCTTTAGAGATAACCATGGTTAACAGAAGAGAAACAATGATGCCAAGCACCAGCCTCCTTTTAAAGTGTCCAGTGGTGTCATTCTTACTTAATCATGACAGATTGATCTCCAGCCATGTCCTCATCAACACCCACACCTGTGTTAATGGAGCAATCTTTGAAAAGAGGTTAGCTGGTCCTTTTAAGGCAGGGCTGCAATGATGTTGAAATGTGTTTTGGGGGATAAAGTTCATTTTCTAGCCAAATATTGACTTTGCAAGTAATTGCTGTTAAGCTCATCACTCTTTATAACATTCTGGAGTATATGCAAATTGCCATTAGAAAAAGTGAAGCAGTAGACTTTGTAAAAATTAATATTTGTGTCATTCTCAAAACTTTTGGCCATGACTGTACAAACACAGACAGAAAAAGATTGCATTTTTTTCATATAAACAGAAAAAGATGTATCATATTTCTTTACCAATCCTCCTAATTTATATTTCCCAAAAACATTACACATACATCCATATAGTGTTCAAGTTACAAGTGAAGTTTTTGGCAGATAACTGGCCTTATCATAAATATTTTTTTTTCATTTCCTCGACATCGTCTTGACTGCCTTTGTCTTGTCCATAATAATGTGCCATAGCATAGATTAACAACCAGAACAATGGTTATATATAAGATAAGTATCTTTTTTTATTACATGAATCATTTACATCGTTCATTTACATTACAGTAAAAGGGAACATGTCAAAACAACAAAAACAAGATGGGTATAAAAAGGGGAAAAGACCCTAGCAATAACAGCAGTCACAAAGAATCTCCTGATGGCAAAAAGACAAATAGCCTGTCACGCAGAGCAAGATAAGGGCATGGTGTCACATATACATCAGAGTAACAATATATGTAATCATCGAGAGATTAAAAAGTAACTGTGACAGCAAAATTGTGAGGAGAAAGGAGGTTCATCACAAATGCCCAGTGTTAAGCATAAAGTGGCACTCTTAGATCTGTAAAGTGTCAGTGCTTACTAGTGTTGAGCATTCCGATACTGCAAATATCGGGTATCGGCCGATATTTGTTTGCTGTATCGGAATTCCGATTCTGAGTTCCGATATTTTGTCATAGCGGATACCGGAATCAGAGTTTTCCTGTAAAGTCTATGGGAGTTCATGTGTCACAGTCAGTATCGGTCGGGTCTGTCAGGTGTCAGGAGGTGTCAGGTAATCTCGGCCAGCTGTACTCTCGCGACAGCTGGCCGTAAACCAGTCCGGATGACGTCACCGCCGGGGAAGCCGCAACGGTAAGCAGCTCTGCTCTATGTGGATGTCAGGCTCAGCCTGTCATCCAGATGTAGCAGAGCTGGACTCGTCGTGGGACACTCGTGATTTTGGACTGCGTCGGACAGGGAGTATTTGTGTTGGTTTATTATTTTTGTTTTTTTACAGGAGAACGATGGCGTCGCAGGATGAGAGTGAAATAAAATTAATGAAAACTGTGTGGTGTTTTATATCTTTAAAAGACTTTTTTCTGGCTGTGTTTTTTTTTTAAATTTTCAAACTATGATTAATAATGGATCGGTGTCTTATTGACGCCTCTCCATTATTAACCGGGCTTATTGTCACCGATCAATCAAAGGTGACATTAACCCCTTATTACCCCGCTTGCCACCGCTACAGGCAAGTGAGAAGAGCCGGGTAAAGTGCCACAATTGGCGCATCTTTGGATGCGCCATTTGTGGGGCTGCTGCAGCCTGGTATTTTTAGGCTGTTGAGGGCCAAAATCCATGGGCCTTGACAGTCTTTTAATACCAGGCCACAGCAGTCTGCATTTTACTTGGCTGGTTAACAAAAATAGGGGGACCCCCACGCCATTTTTTTTTCGAGGGGATCCCCTATTTTTGTTAACCAGCCAAGCTAAGCAGACTGCTGTGGCCTGGTATTATCAGGCTTGCAAGGTCCATGGATATTGGATCCTTACCAGCCTGAAAAACCAGGCCTCAGCAGTCTGCTTCATCTGGCTGGTTAACAAAAATAGGGGGGACCCCACACCATTTTTTTCGAGGGGATCCCCTATTTTTGTTAAACAGCCAAGATAAGCAGACTGCTGTGGCCTGGTATTATCAGGCTTGCAAGGTCCATGGATATTGGCTCCTTAACAGCCTGAAAAACCAGGCCTCGGTAGTCTGCTTTATCAGGCTGGTTAACAAAAATAGGGGGGACCCCACGCCATTTTTTTTTTAGAGGGGATCCCCTATTTTTGTTAATCAGTTCACTTCAGGTCAGCCGGGATTCCCTCTGACGTCACTGATGCAGTGCGGTGTCCCTGGCTGACCTGAAGTGAAAGTGGGAAGCAATAAATTATGCTAACCACTCCTGGCTGACAGGAGAGGAGATGATTCAGTTGGGGGTTTACTGTGAGACTGTCAGCATTAGCTGCGGTCTCTGCAGTAAACATTAACCCTTTCAGAAGGATTACATCGGGGGACCTGACTGAACATCGGATAGGTAAGAATAATGTTGCTTTATTATTTTATTTTTATTACAGGTGAACAAGGGCTTCGCAAGGAATGGCAGTAAAATAAAATATGGTCAAAAACTGTGTGTTTATTTCATTAAAATGATTTTTAATTAAAGTGTGTGTTTTATTTTTATTTCATACAATAGGATTAATAATTGATAGTTGTCTAATTGACAGCTCTCAATTATTAACCTGGCTTAAACTCACCTTTCAATAGCAAGATGACTTTAACCCCTTATTAACCCATTCGCCACCGCTACAGGGCAATGGGAATAGACGGGCAAAGTGCCAGAAAGGGCGAATCTAATTATAGATTTGCCTTTTCTGGGGTGTCTGGGGCAGATATTAGTAGCCAGGGGGGGGGCAAAAATAATGGTCCCTCTCTGGGCTATTATTATCTGCCCCCACTCGCTGGCTTTGTCTGTCTGGTTGAGAAAATAGGGCAGGAGCCCATGCATTTTTTTTCAACAATTTTACACCTCATATATATATATATATATATTGTGGCAAGACGACTCGCTCGGCTCTCCTGAAGGTAGACTCAGGACACACGTTCTCTGGATTTTCTTTCTGCTGGTTTATTATCAGCCATAAACCCATGCAGATTTCGCAGGAAAAGTAAACATGACCCTTATGGGTTAAACGGGAAAAGCATAAAAAAAAAAACCAATAACTCAGTCCATTTATGAGAGGGTTCCGCCCGCTCTCAGTAGCATAAACGGCACAGTCAAAGTCCTTGTGGAACACTCTGTAGCTTCCACTATACTGTCTGGAGACCTTCCTCTCCAGACCACACTGACCACTGAAAGCTCGGGCCTTCAGGCATTTAAGCCCAGACCTTGTGACTCCTGAATCATGTGATGGATCACATGACTCTGACATCACACAGGTCCTGTCAGGACTTATGCATGTAGAGAGTGTAAGCAGATAAATAAAGTAGGTCTTAGTTCACACAGGAGAGCATTCTGTGTGACACATACCTCCCTTCACATATAAAACCAGTGACACTGTCACATATTCCCCCCCTCTGCCCAAAGCCGGGGGTTTGGGCACCTTCTGACACCAGACAGGGAATCCTAGAGAGGGCATCTGCATTTCCATGTAACTTCACTGGCCTATGCTCCACGTGAAAGTTAAAATCTTGAAGCTCTAGGAACCATCTAGTTACCCTAGCATTTTTTCCTCTCTTTTCCCTCAACCATCTCAACGGGGCATGGTCTGACACTAATTTAAACTTCCGGCCTAGTAGGTAATATCTCAGTGTATCCACGGCCCATTTTATGGCTAAACACTCTTTCTCTACTATGGCGTAGTTCTTCTCGCAGGAGGACAGCTTTCGGCTTAGATAGAGAATGGGATGTTCTTCCCCATTGATTTCTTGGGAGAGTACGGCTCCTAGACCAACCTCTGATGCGTCAGTCTGGACCACAAATTCTTTCTTAAAGTCTGGCGCGACCAGGACAGGCTGTTTGCACAGAGCTAGCTTCAGTTTTTGAAATGCGGTCTCCGTTTCTTCCGTCCATTTCACCATGGTTGATTTGGTGCCTTTTAGAAGATCTGTTAGTGGGGCGGCAATTATGGCGAACTTCGGGATAAACCGCCGGTAGTATCCCACCAATCCCAGGAATGCTTTCACCTGCTTCTTTGAGAGCGGTTGCGGCCAGGTTTGAATTGCCTCCACTTTCTTGATTTGGGGCTTTATTTCGCCTCTCCCAACAACATAGCCCAGGTACTTGGCCTCCTCTTTTCCGATGGCACACTTTTTCGGATTTATGGTAAATCCTGCCTTCCTTAGCGCGTCCAAAACGGCCTGTAATTTAGGTAGGTGACTAGCCCAGTCCGGGCTAAAGACCACAATGTCGTCGAGGTAGGCTGCGGCATACTCCTTATGTGGGGCTAGGATCCGATCCATAGCCCTCTGGAAAGTGGCTGGGGCCCCCTGTAGTCCGAACGGCATCCGCTTGTATTGAAAACAGCCATCAGGTGTTGAGAAAGCCGTCTTCTCTTTAGCCATCTGGGACATGGGATCTGCCAGTAGCCCTTCGTCAGGTCAAGAGTGGTGATGTACCTCGCCGGTCCAAGCCTCTCGATGAGTTCGTCGACGCAGGGCATCGGGTACGCGTCACACTTGGATACCTCATTTAGCCGACGGTAGTCATTACAAAACCTCCACTCTCCATTGGGCTTCGGCACGAGGACGTTTGGGCTTGACCACCCACTCTTTGACTCCTCTATTACCCCGAGGTCTAACATCCTCTTCATCTCAGCCGAGATCACCTCCCGGCGTGCTTCCGGAATCCGATATGGCTTCAAATTCACTCGTACATGCGGTTCTGTCAGCACGTCATGCTCTATCACTTGTGTATGCTCCGGCAACTCTGAGAACAGGTCCCGATTCCGCTGTAGCAATTCTCGACACTGTTGCTTCTGGGCCGGTGATAGAGTCTCTGCAATAGTGACCTCCTCCACCTTGCCTTCTGGTGCGGCTCCCAGGCAAGGAGTTTCCACAGGTTCACGGTCCCGCCACGGCTTGAGCAAGTTTACATGATATATTTGATGTGCCTTCCTTCGGCCAGGCTGGTGGACTTTATAATTAACCTCGCTGACTTTCTCCACCACCTCGTATGGACCTTGCCATTTGGCGAGGAACTTGCTCTCGATGGTAGGGATCAGCACCAAAACACGGTCTCCGGGCTGGAACTGTCTTAGTCTCACCGACCGGTTATAGACTCTCGCCTGGGCTTCCTGCGCCTGGAGGAGATGTTCCTTTACGATGGGCATCACCTTTGACATTCTCTCCTGTAACTGAGCGACATGTTCGATGATACTCCGGTGTGGCGTGACTTCAGCCTCCCAAGTTTCCTTGGCGATGTCTAGGAGACCTCTTGGATGCCGCCCATATAGGAGCTCAAATGGAGAGAAGCCCGTGGAGACTTGCGGTACTTCTCTGACCGAAAACAGCAGAAATGGGAGCAGGTAGTCCCAGTCTCTCCCATCCTTTTCAACGACCTTCTTGTGGATGATAAACCGAGGTCCTCAGCTGAGTTATCTGAAGGACTCTGCAAAGCTCCTTCATCACCTTGCTCATGAAGGGGGTTCCTTGGTCTGTTAGGATTTCTTTCGGTGGACCTGTCCGAGCAAAAATATGGACCAACTCTCGGGCTATACTCTTACTGGACATGTTCCTTATGGGCACCGCTTCTGGATACCGAGTCGCATAGTCCATGACGACCAGGATATATTGGTGACCCCGAGCTGATTTGACTATGGGGCCTACGAGGTCCATGGCAATCCTCTCAAAGGGAACCTCTATCACAGGTAGTGGAACTAAGGGGCTACGGAAGTGGGAGGAGGGAGCGGTTATTTGGCAAGTGGGGCAGGACCTACAAAAGTTTTGAATTTCACGATAACACCCTGGCCAATAAAACCTCCTCAGTATCCTCTCCTGAGTTTTCTCGACCCCTAGGTGTCCCCCCAGAACATGTGAATGGGCCATGTCTAGCACCCGCCGTCTGTATGGCCCCGGCACTAACAGCTGTTCCACTATCTCACCGCCCCTCAGTTTGGCCACCTGATATATCAACTCCCCCTGTACTGCAAAGTGGGGGAATCTGGTGTCGGCCCCCGGCTCTTGGGCAACCCCATTACATACAGTAACCTGATCGAACGCCCCTTTTAAGGTCAGGTCTCGAACTTGAGCAGTCCCAAAGTTCTCTCTGGACATCTCAGTCGCAGGTAAGTCGACCTCCTCGTTCACCGTCTCACCTTCATCACCGACAAGGACGCACAGTGGGAATTCCCCTCTCTGAGACTCTGCCGGGGTTCTTCTTCATGGATCTCGCTTTTCCCCATGCTCCTTAGTTCAGTTCCCCTCCCCCACAAGTCCCAAAATAAGGAAAAATCACGGCCCAATATGACAGGATGTATCAGGTCCTTTACCACTCCGACTTTATGGGACTGGGTACCACAGTCTGTCCCCACTGTTACTGTGGCCACGGGATAGTCCTTGGCGTCACCATGGATGCACCGAACACCCAGGGTTTTTGAAGGGATCACCTGGTGGGGAAGGGATGCTCTGATCAAGGTCACCAGACTCCCGGAGTCCAACAGCCCAAGCACTTTTATTCCATTAATGGATACTGCACACGCCTGCGGTCCTTCGCCGGGTCGACAGTCCACGCTACAGGCTGGATAGGCATAATAGGAGACCCGTCTGCCTAGGCTGCAGTCCATGGGCTCAGGGGATATTTGACACCTAGCAGCTACATGTCCAGGGTTGTGACATCGCCAGCAAACTATATCTTTCCCAACTGTTCTAAAGGCACCTTCAATAGGAGTGGGACGCCCCCCAGTGGTGGCTCTAGACCCCTTCCGTGGTGAACCCACCCCCTTTTGGGTATCCCAGTAGGGAGAAGTGACTGTATCCGGTTTCCCAAGAGATCTCTCCACTACCTGGTACCTCTCTACCAGGCCGATAAAGTCATCTGCGTTCTGGGGATCTGTTGTGAATGGACTTGAATTGAGTTCTGAGCAGAGGCTCCCTCTGGTGATTACAAGCGGTACTGGACTGTCCAGTGAAGATTGTGAGGATTGGGAATCAGGTGTTACTGACTGGTCTTATTTAAGGGAGTCGCCTTCCCATCAGGGTTGCCGGTGATCAATTGTTCTGGTCTCAATCCTTGATTCCTGTTTCCTTTGTAGCCTGCTGTGTCGTGTCTGCATCTCCTGCTAACAGATAAGACATTTTCTTCTTTTTGTTTTTGTGCTTGATTTTTGCATTTTGTCCTGCACTTCTGTGGGGGCCTTCAGGGTCCCCTCCGGGGGCTTTTGCCCTCTCAGTTTAGTTCAGCCACTGATGTTTTGTACATTTGCTTTTTCCAGTTTTTTCAGTGGCTGCTGTTTTGATTTTGTTACACCAGAGAACTAATTTAGGTGGTAGAGGTCGTGTGATCTCAGATGTTTTTGAAATTAGTAGAGTTGGTGTTTTTCAGGGTTTTTTGGATTGCAGTAAGTGCCCTTCCTATCCTTTTCTATTTAGATAGTTTGGGCCCCAACGTTTGCTCATACTATTTTCTGTCTGTGTCAGTATTTCTTCTTGTCTAACCGCCATTACTTGTTTGGGGGCTTTCTATGTTCTTTGGGGATCTGCTCCGGGCAGATAGCTTTCCTCTTTCTATCTTTAGGTATAGTTAGTTTCTCAGGCTGTGACGAGGCGTCTAGGACCAACGTAGGAACGCTCCACGGCTGCCTCTAGTTGTGGTGGTTAGTCAGGGTACTGCAATCTCATAGATTCCAACTGCTCTGGTGTATTGCCTTTTTTACCTGCACTCCTCAGCTACCAAATCATAACAGGGATCACCCTGGGCAACCCAGGTCTGTACTGACTTGGGAAGGGAATGCATGAATCTGTCAATCACCACCCGCTCAACCATCTGGGCCGGAGTGGAGGACTCCGGTTGTAGCCACTTCTGAACAAGATGCAGTAGATTAAACATCTGTGAACGAGGGGGTTTGTTGCTAGCATATGTCCAGTGATGAACTCGCTGGGCGCTTACTGCCATATTTACTCCCAGACGTGCTAAGATCTCTGTCTTTAGTTTGGGATACTCCTTAGCATCTTGCAACGCCAAGTCAAAATACACTTTTTGGGGTTCACCCGATAAATATGGCGCCAGAACCTCGGCCCACTGTGCTGGTGGAAGTCTCTCCCGATCAGCCACCCTCTCAAAAACAGTCAAAAATGCTTCTACATCATCCTCAGGGGTCATTTTCTGCATGGCCCGTCTTACCGCCTTCCTGACGTGAGAATCATCAGTCGGCCCTGGGTTGGGGCGGCCGCCCTGCTCTGGATGGCGTCTGCCAAAAGCTGTATCTGCTGTTGCGCCTCCTGCTGGTGCTGCTGCTGCGACTTTTGCTGCAACTGGATCTGCTGAAGCAACAGTTTGGTCGTCTCCTGGTGCTGCTGCTGCATGCTCTGCTGGGCCTGCTGCATACTCTGCTGGGCCTGCTGTATGCTCTGCTGGCTCTGTAGGTGTTGCTGCTGCATGTTCTGCTGGGCCTGTGTCACGCTGTCTAATGATATGACTACAATGTCAGTAAACTATTTATACAGGAACCACACTCTATACAACATATAGTTTAGCAACATAAGAATGTAAGTATAAAATAGATTTACCTGACACAATATCAGCAGAACTTAGGGTTAATCTTGAGGACTAGATGTGCAGAGACGATATCAGTTGAACTCAGGGTTAATCTTGAGGACTTGATGAGCTGTAACAGGAAAGAGGAGGACCGGGGTCTAACCTGACCCTACACTGGGGTCCTAACTAATCCCTTACCTTGGAGGTACTGATAATGGTTCAGAGGTCCAAGTCTCCAGCCTAACCCTGTCTCCTATCAGACCCTGAACCCTGTAATCAGTCCTAAGAAGGATCCTGATTACCACCAAAGGGATATGGGCTGATCTCAGCTAAATACACAGATTAGACATATAAGACAGACAGGATAGCACTCTCTTGCATACACACTCAAACACCGAAGGAACATAAATGGTCTAGGAAATAAACTCTAAGCAAGTTAAGCTTAAAACAACTAAGGAGCTCTCAACTAGAGTCTATACAGATTCATTCCTATCTGTGGTCTGCATGAAGTGTTTCACTGGCAACTCCCAAAGCAGACAACCAGAAACTTAAAGGAAACCAATCAACAAATAATCAATTGCAGCCGGGAGAAACTGCACCCAGTCCCAGCACCGAGCACAGACAGAATTAACTCCCTAGCTGCCAAACACAAAGAAACAGCAACTCAGCTGTGAGAAGTCAAAATGTGCAACCGCGACGATCTTCGTGGCAATGCACACATGACAGTACCCCCCCTTCTACGAGGGGCCTCCGGACCCTCAGGGCCAGGCCTGCCCGGGTGAGTTCTGTGGAAGGTCCGAACCAAACGATCTGCGTTAACATCAGACGCAGGGACCCACGTCCTCTCCTCCGGACCATACCCCTTCCAATGCACCAAGTACTGAAGGGACCGGCGATTCAGGCGAGAGTCAATGATTTTTGATACTTGAAATTCCAAGTTACCATTGACCAACACTGGAGGAGGAGGTAGAGGTGACGGTATGACTGGTGCCACATACCTTTTAAGTAATGACTTGTGGAACACATTATGAATTTTAAAAGTAGAAGGGAGTTCCAGACGAAATGCCACAGGATTAATTATGGAACTGATCCTGTACGGCCCGATGAATCTGGGACCCAGTTTCCAGGAGGGCACTTTAAGTTTTATATTCCTGGTAGACAACCATACCAGATCGTTCACATTCAGATCTGGACCAGAAACTCTCCTCCTATCAGCCATACGTTTGTAACGGTTCCCCATCGTACTCAAATTATTCAATACACCTCGCCACACAGAAGCAAGTGACGACGAAAAACGCTCCTCCTCAGGAACCCCAGAAGGACCCCCCCCATTGAAAGTACAAAACTGGGGATGAAAACCATATGCCCCAAAAAACGGGGACTTACCAGTGGACTCGCTCCGCCTGTTGTTAAGAGCGAACTCTGCCAGAGGCAAGAAAGATGACCAGTCCTCCTGGTTCTCCGAGACAAAACACCGGAGATATGTCTCTAAACTCTGATTCAGACGCTCTGTCTGACCATTGGTCTGTGGATGAAAAGCCGAGGAAAACGACAATTGCATCCCCGACGTAAACAAAATGCCCTCCAAAATTTGGACACAAACTGAGACCCCCTATCTGACACCACATCAGAAGGCAACCCATGAAGTCTCACGATCTCCCTAATGAACACCTGCGCCAGAGTTTTAGCATTAGGGAGTGCAGGAAGAGCAACGAAATGTGCCATCTTACTGAACCTGTCAACAACCACCAGTATGACAGTATTCCCTGACGACGGAGGAAGATCCGTAATGAAGTCCATAGATAAATGAGTCCATGGACGCTCCGGAAGTTTCAAGGGTAAAAGGGTCCCAGATGGACGGGTATGAGGAGTTTTAGAGCGAGCACAAACCCCACAGGACGCGACAAAAGTTATAACATCTTTATTAGCGTTAGGCCACCAAAATCGGCGAGAAAGGAGATCTAAAGTAGCCTTACTCCCTGGATGTCCTGCTAAAGCAGAATTATGATGTGCCTCAATAACCTTTTGTCTCAACTGATTCGGGACAAACAGTCTCCCTGGAGGTCCTGCAGGGGCGTCCCCCTGAGCCTCTAACACCTCCTCCTCAAGCTCAGAACATACAGCCGACACTACCACCCCCTCCTGAAGGATAGGAATCGGGTCATCCGTTTTCTCGGCCCCTGGGAAACTGCGAGACAAAGCATCAGCCTTTACATTCTTAGACCCCGGACGATAAGTGACGACAAAATTAAACCTGGTAAAAAACAACGACCATCGAGCTTGTCTGGAATTCAGACGCTTAGCGGATTCTAGATACAGCAGGTTCTTGTGATCAGTAATAACGGTGACCGGGTGGACTGCCCCCTCCAAAAATGACGCCATTCTTCAAAAGCCAATTTAATGGCCAAAAGTTCCCTATTGCCGATATCATAATTCCTTTCGGCGGACGACAATTTCTTAGAAAAGAAAGTGCACGGATGCCATTTACCAGGGGACGGACCCTGGGACAATATAGCACCCACCCCTACGTCAGACGCGTCCACCTCCACAATGAACGGCTGAGATACATCTGGTTGGATGAGAACGGGTGCCGAAGCAAAACATCTCTTTAAAGAGGAAAAGGCTTGGCAAGCTTTGTCCGACCACCTAGAAAAATCCGTCCCTTTTCTCGTCATGTCCGTGAGAGGTTTGACGACAGACGAGAAATTACAAATAAATTTCCGGTAGTAATTAGCAAACCCCAAAAAACGCTGCAGAGCCTTAAGATCCCCTGCTGATCCCATTCAAGCACTGCTCTCACCTTTTCAGGGTCCATACGGAAACCGGAGGCTGACACCAAAAAACCCAAAAACTGAAGTTCCTGTACGGCAAAAACACACTTCTCCAGTTTGGCGAATAGTTTATTGTCTCGCAAGATCTGCAACACCTGTCTCACATGCTCCTGGTGAGACACAAGATCTGGCGAGTAAATTAAAATGTCATCCAAATATACGACCACAAACACCCCCACAAGGTGACGAAAAATGTCATTAACAAAATGTTGGAATACTGCTGGTGCAGTAGTCAGACCAAAAGGCATAACCAGGTTTTCATAATGTCCCTCCGGCGTGTTAAACGCCGTTTTCCACTCATCCCCCTCTTTTATTCTAATCAGATTATACGCCCCCCTGAGATCCAATTTAGAGAACCATTTGGCGCCAACAATTTGATTGAAGAGATCAGGAATAAGAGGGAGTGGATACGGATCTCGAACAGTAATCCGATTAAGTTCGCGGAAATCCAAGCAAGGGCGTAGGCCTCCATCTTTTTTCTTCACAAAGAAGAACCCCGCGGCTACAGGGGAAGATGAAGGTCTAATATGCCCTTTGGCCAGACTATCGGAAATATAATCTTTCATAGCCTGTCTTTCAGGACCAGAAAGATTATACAACCTAGCTTTAGGTAACTTAGCATCAGGAAGAAGATTAATAAAGCAGTCATACACACGATGAGGAGGCAACTCCCGACACCCCTCCTCAGAAAAAACATCCCCAAAATCCTCCAAAAAAGGAGGCAATGTACTAGGTACGACCGCACTGATGACTGTGTTCATGCAGTTGCTTTTGCAAAACTCACCCCATTGGCTTATCTCTCTGGACTGCCAATTAATTACAGGGTTATGTTTAACCAGCCAAGGAAGTCCCAACACAATGGGAGTAGGTAGACCCTCCAACACATAACAAGATAATTGTTCCCTATGTATTGCCCCTACCCGAAGGTCAATGTTATGAACCTCATGAACAAAGCTACCTTGGCCGAGAGGCCTGGCGTCAATGGAAAAAATAGGGATCGGTTTGACCAATACACTCAGATGCATACCTTGAGCCTGAGCAAACTGATCGTCAACCAGATTGGCGCCGGAACCACTATCCAGAAGAACAGACAATCTCTTCACTCTAGTACCAAACACCACCTCCACTGGTACAAGGAACTGAGAAGAACCGGCGGATGAAATACATACTCCCAGGTTGTCATCCACCACACAACCTGGGATTAGCAGTTTTCCGGCGACTTTTTACTTAACAAGACACGGGATGGACATTCTCCAACAAAATGTCCCTCTTTCCCACAGAAAAAACACCTTCTAGTCCTGCGGCGTGCCGCCAATCCCCTACTACGAAAAGATGTCCCTCCCAACTGCATAGGCTCATCCGAACAGACAAGGGGAACCTCAACATAAGGGACTTTAGTAGTAGGTGGAGTAACAACAGGGAGTGGAGTTACCTCACCCCTCTCCCGAAGCCGTCTATCAGTACGGATAGCTAGGGCCATAGCAGCCTCCAGAGAAGGAGGAGACTCATACTGAGCCAAAACGTCTTTTAATTTGTCAGAAAGCCCATGACAAAACTGGCTCCTAAGAGCTGGGTCATTCCACTGAGTATCCGTGGCCCATCTACGAAACTCAGAAGCAAATTCCTCCGCAGGACGATCTCCCTGCTGTATCTTACGTAATTTAGTCTCAGCAAGAGAGACCCGATCTGGGTCATCATATACCAATCCCAGAGCAGTAAAAAATTGATCTACAGACTGTAGAGCCGGGGATCCCGGAGGAAGGGAAAATGCCCAGGATTGAGGGTCCCCTTGAAGAAGTGAGATAACAATTCCACTCTCTGCTCATCACTCCCTGATGATTGCAGCCGAAGCCGAAAATATAATTTACATGCCTCCCGGAAGGTAAAAAATTTGTCTCGCCCACCAGTGAACCTATCTGGAAGAGCCACCTTAGGTTCAACTCTGGTTTGCTCCAGGGGAGACAAAACGTTGGACTTAATGTCCGTCAGCTCCATGGATAATCCCTGCAACTGCAGAGCCAGCTGGGCTACTGGATCCATGGTAACTAGAGATAATCTTTTATGGCCAGTGAAAATGTCACGCTGTCTAATGATATGACTACAATGTCAGTAAACTATTTATACAGGAACCACACTCTATACAACATATAGTTTAGCAACATAAGAATGTAAGTATAAAATAGATTTACCTGACACAATATCAGCAGAACTTAGGGTTAATCTTGAGGACTAGATGTGCAGAGACGATATCAGTTGAACTCAGGGTTAATCTTGAGGACTTGATGAGCTGTAACAGGAAAGAGGAGGACCGGGGTCTAACCTGACCCTACACTGGGGTCCTAACTAATCCCTTACCTTGGAGGTACTGATAATGGTTCAGAGGTCCAAGTCTCCAGCCTAACCCTGTCTCCTATCAGACCCTGAACCCTGTAATCAGTCCTAAGAAGGATCCTGATTACCACCAAAGGGATATGGGCTGATCTCAGCTAAATACACAGATTAGACATATAAGACAGACAGGATAGCACTCTCTTGCATACACACTCAAACACCGAAGGAACATAAATGGTCTAGGAAATAAACTCTAAGCAAGTTAAGCTTAAAACAACTAAGGAGCTCTCAACTAGAGTCTATACAGATTCATTCCTATCTGTGGTCTGCATGAAGTGTTTCACTGGCAACTCCCAAAGCAGACAACCAGAAACTTAAAGGAAACCAATCAACAAATAATCAATTGCAGCCGGGAGAAACTGCACCCAGTCCCAGCACCGAGCACAGACAGAATTAACTCCCTAGCTGCCAAACACAAAGAAACAGCAACTCAGCTGTGAGAAGTCAAAATGTGCAACCGCGACGATCTTCGTGGCAATGCACACATGACAGCCTGGACCAGGTGCTTAATGAGCTCCTCCATGCTGCCGGACATCCACCGGTCTTTGTAGCAGGTACACGTGTTCCTGGAATCCTGCACGCACTCTCACACCAACTGTGGCAAGACGACTCGCTCGGCTCTCCTGAAGGTAGACTCAGGACACACGTTCTCTGGATTTTCTTTCTGCTGGTTTATTATCAGCCATAAACCCATGCAGATTTCGCAGGAAAAGTAAACATGACCCTTCTGGGTTAAACGGGAAAAGTATAAAAAAAAAAAACAATAACTCAGTCCATTTATGAGAGGGTTCCGCCCGCTCTCAGTAGCATAAACGGCACAGTCAAAGTCCTTGTGGAACACTCTGTAGCTTCCACTATACTGTCTGGAGACCTTCCTCTCCAGACCACACTGACCACTGAAAGCTAGGGCCTTCAGGCATTTAAGGCCCAAACCTTGTGACTCCTGAATCATGTGATGGATCACATGACTCTGACATCACACAGGTCCTGTCAGGACTTATGCATGTAGAGAGTGTAAGCAGATAAATAAAGTAGGTCTTAGTTCACACAGGAGAGCATTCTGTGTGACACATACCTCCCTTCACATATAAAACCAGTGACACTGTCACAATATATATACATGTCATTGAATTTGTGACACATATATATATATTTATATTTAGAGTTCATACACTTCTATATAGTATAATAGCCGCTAATTCAATTGCCGGCTTTTGTGAAAATACAGAACCCGACATGAAATGACACATGGTTTACATAGAGTTAATCATGTCATTTCATGTTGTTTGATATATTGTTTTCACTAACAATTACATGAGTGTATGTGCGCAAAATTTGACACATGTAGGGGTTAATTAAAGGTGTAAATTCGTAGCAAAAAATGCGTTTATTTACAACGAATTTACACCTTTAATTAACCCCTACATGTGTCAAATTTTGCACACATACACTCATGTAATTGTTAGTGAAAACAATATATCAAACAACATGAAATGACATGGTATAACTCTATGTAAACCATGTGTCATTTCATAAAGCAACATTATCATGTCGGGTGCTTCTGTATTTTCACAAAAGCCGGCATTACCCGGCAATTGAATCAGAGGCTATTTTACTATGTTAGAAGTGTATGAACTATAAATATATAGTATGACATGTGTGTATATATATATATACATATATATATATATGTATTCTATGTGTGTATATCTAGTGTTTACAAGGAAAGAAAGGGTTTTTTTTAGTTCCGATATTTCTGTCCCATTGACTTGCATTGTGTTTCTGGTATCGGATCGGCGATACCCGATACTTTTGAGTATCGGGCCGATCCAATCAGATCCGATATTTTAGGATATCGGGCAGTATCGCTCAACACTACTGCTTACCCATGTGGGGAGACCAAGATGACCAGCTGAGTTGGTAATAGCCCCGATGCGCGTTTCACATAGCTGGCTTCCTCGGGGGCTGTGTGGGCTGATATGCATGCTAGCATATACAGTCATGGTCAAAAGTTTTGAGAATGACACAAATATTATATTTTCACATGATCTGCTGCCCTCTGGTTTTTATGTGTGTTTGACAGATGTTTTTATCACAGACAGAAATATAATTGCAAACATATGAGTAACAAAAGCTTATATTGACAGTTAGAATGAGTTAATGCAGCAAGTCAATATTTGCAGTGTTGACCCTTCTTCTTCAGGACCTCTGCAATTCTCCCTGGCATGCTCTCAATCAACTTCTGGACCAAATCCTGACTGATAGCAGTCCATTCTTGCACAATCAATGCTTTCATTTTGTCAGAATTTTTAGGTTTTTGTTTGTCCACCCGTCTCTTGATGATTGACCACAGGTTCTCAATGGGATTAAGATCTGGGAGTTTCCAGGCCATGGACCCAAAATCTCTATGTTTTGTTCCCTGAGCCATTTAGTTATCACTAGTGTTGAGCGATACGATACCGCAAGTATCGGGTATCGGCCGATATTAGCTCTATCGGCCTTTCGATACTTAGTTTTGATATTTTCGATATATCGTATACCGGAATCGGAAGTTCCCATAATTCTTTGAGAGGCAATGTGATTTTAGTCAGCCAATGAGGAATCCTAAGAAGTGTGGGCACATCCTGTACTGCTGCGGTCATGTTAACTAATGGCATGGCTGTGATTGGATGCTGAAATGATGTCAGAATGCACTATAAAAGGCGCCGCCGCCATTTTAGCGTCACTGTGCTGTGAATTCAGTAAGGGACAGAACGCTGCTGTGCTGACTCTGAGGGACAGTTAGAGATTGCGATTTAGTGTACTGTGCTGTAGGCAGGCTAGCACCAACCGCTGTGTAAAGCTTCCTTTTGCCTGCAGTGTTGTTTTAACAGCTCTGCAAGGTGTGTGTGAGTGCAGGTGACGCTGCAGTTTGCTCTGCATGCAATGCTGTCTGTAGGCATCTGCACGTGTCACTCACAGACTCTTTTTTTTTTCTTCAGTGTAATTCTTGCTGCTCCATGCAATTTAACTATTAGTGTGACGCGCTTCCATCCGTATCCAATACATTGGTTGCAAACACTATAGAAGTAGACAAAGGAGTAGCCTTTCACAGATTGTGAACAGTTGTGTTTCAGTGTTCACTTCAGTCTGTGTTTTTTATTTTTTGAGTGCACATCACGCTCCAGTTACTTGTTCAAGCACTGCTGCTTGTACTCTGCTGAGCGTGTCTCAGTGCCTCATCCTTTTCATTTATCTCCAATTGGTTCTGCTCCATTCCATTTAAAATATAATCTATTAGTGTGACGCGCTTCCATCCGTATCCAATACATTGGTTGCAAACACTATAGAAGTAGACAAAGGAGTAGCCTTTCACAGATTGTGAACAGTTGTGTTTCAGTGTTCACTTCAGTCTGTGTTTTTTATTTTTTGAGTGCACATCACGCTCCAGTTACTTGTTCAAGCACTGCTGCTTGTACTCTGCTGAGCGTGTCTCAGTGCCTCATCCTTTTCATTTATCTCCAATTGGTTCTGCTCCATTCCATTTAAAATATAATCTATTAGTGTGACGCGCTTCCATCCGTATCCAATACATTGGTTGCAAACACTATAGAAGTAGACAAAGGAGTAGCCTTTCACAGATTGTGAACAGTTGTGTTTCAGTGTTCACTTCAGTCTGTGTTTTTTATTTTTTGAGTGCACATCACGCTCCAGTTACTTGTTCAAGCACTGCTGCTTGTACTCTGCTGAGCGTGTCTCAGTGCCTCATCCTTTTAATTTATCTCCAATTGGTTCTGCTCCATTCCATTTAAAATATAATCTATTAGTGTGACGCGCTTCCATCCGTATCCAATACATTGGTTGCAAACACTATAGAAGTAGACAAAGGAGTAGCCTTTCACAGATTGTGAACAGTTGTGTTTCAGTGTTCACTTCAGTCTGTGTTTTTTTATTTTTTGAGTGCACATCACGCTCCAGTTACTTGTTCAAGCACTGCTGCTTGTACTCTGCTGAGCGTTGTCTCAGTGCCTCATCCTTTTCATTTACCTCCAATTGGTTCTGCTCCATTCCATTTAAAATATAATCTATTAGTGTGACGCGCTTCCATCCGTATCCAATACATTGGTTGCAAACACTATAGAAGTAGACAAAGAAGTAGCCTTTCACAGATTGTGAACAGTTGTGTTTCAGTGTTCACTTCAGTCTCTGCGTAATAACCACACTTAGGCCTTATAACTTTTCTGACTTTCTTTATCAATCTACCAAGATGAAGAAGTCAGTGAGTAAGGCATGTGGTCGTGGCCGTGGAGTTTCAGCAGGGAGAGGACGTGGGGATTCTGTGGCTGCTGCCGCCCTCAGTGACACAGCATCCACCAGTTTTACCCATGAGCGTTCCTTTATGCGCACTTTGGTAGGAGCTCGGCGTGCCCCCCTGCTGCGGGAAGAACAAATTGAAGCCGTTGTTGGTTGGATGGCAGCCAATGCATCGACTTCAATTCCTTCCACCTCCTCTCAGGAACACAACACTGTTGAGCAACCATCTGTCTGTTCACCGCCTGTCAAATTGCCCAGGCAGTCAGAGAGTTCTGTACAGGAGCCAGCTGAGTCTCTGCTTCTGTTCTCAGAATCTGTTGGCTCGCAAACACGGGCACAGGCAAGCAGCATTCTGCAATTTGAAGAAGAGGGAGTATGCAGTGATGCGCAACAGCTGTGTCCTCTCAATCTGAAGAGGCGGGTGAGCCAGTGCCGATGGACAGCACACCGCAGAACGCATCTTATGATGATGATGAGACTCAGGTGCCAGGTTTTGTGGAGCATGGTGCTGCCCAGACCATCCAACAGCAGCAGGTGTTGGAAGAGGGTAGTGGAGATGATGAAGTCCGAGACCCAACATGGCGTGAGCAACAGGAAGGTGGTGGGAGCAGCTCTGAGGAAGAGATTGTCCCAACGGTACAAAGAGGAGGGAGAGGTAGGCTGCAGACTCGCTTGCCTGTAGCCTCCAGTTTGGCACCTGTTGGGAGCAGTTCTCTTAGAAATGTCAAAATTGGCGCTCCCATGACTTGCACTGCGTGGTCCTTTTTTGACAGACTTGTAGATGATATTTGCTATGTTCAATGCAAGCTGTGTAAGCAAAAAGTTAAAAGAGGTAAAAATATCAGTAACCTGAATACCACAAATATGTGGAAACATGTACGGACAAAGCACGTAGCTGAGTTACAAAGACACACTGGAGATGTAGGCCAACCTACAGCAGCACCTGCATCTTCAGGTCGTGTTCGAGCCTCTACCTCCAGCTCACACACACCTGGTTCGGCTTCCTCACAGGATCTCCATGGAAGAACCTCGGTCACTGTTGTCCATAGACAAACTGTTATTCCACCCACAGCAGCAAGTTCACAGTCATCGTCACACTCCCAGAACAAAAAACAGCCATCGTACCACAGCATGGGATAAAAGACGGCCATACTCGGCAAACCATCCACGAGCACAGGCTCTGAATGTTGGCATTGCAAAACTCCTGTCCCTTGAAATGCTGTCATTCAGGCTGGTGGAGACTGACAGTTTCAGGAACTTTATGCATTGGCAGTCCCACAATATATGTGCCAAGCCGATTTTATTTCAGCAGGCAAGCTGTCCCTGCTCTGTAAAAACATGTCGAGGGAAACATTAAACATGCGCTACTAAACGCCGTCAGTAGCAGGGTCCACCTGACCACCGATGCGTGGACCAGTACCCATGGCCAGGGACGATACCTTTCCCTCACTGCCCATTGGGTCAATGTTGTGGAGCCGGGTACAGATCTTGCCAGTGGCGCTGTACGTGTTCTGCCAACTCCAAGGATTGCAGGAATCCAGTCTGTACACATTGATTCCTCCTCCTACTCCAGTTCCTCAGAATCATCGCTGCACGAGCCGTCACGGTATACCTCCACATGGACCCGTGAACGCTTACCTGTTGCGACCGATATGAGCACAGCCGTGGCCAAACGTCAACAGGCCGTCCTGAAATTAATTTCCATGGGGAATCGAAGCCACACAGCGCAGGAGCTCTGGGATGCCATCAAGCAGGAGAGCGACGTGTGGTTTTTGTCAGCTAATCTCCAGCCAGGCTTGGTAGTGTGTGACAATGGCCGAAATCTGGTGGCAGCTCTGGGCCTTAGCAACCTCACTCACATACCATGTCTGGCACATGTGCTCAACTTGGTCGTGCAGAGTTTTTTGAGGGACTATCCGGATCTTGATGCACTGCTGCACAAGGTCCGCCTAGAGTGCGCTCACTTGCGACGTTCCAGCATGGCCAGATCGCGCATTGCAGCTCTGCAAGTCAGATTTCGCCTTCCTGAACATCGCATCATATGTGACGTACCACCAGGTGGAATTCCACGTTTCATATGTTGGAGCGGTTGTTGTGAGCAGCAGCCAGCAGTAATGGAGTATCAGCTGCAACAGGCGCAATCAACTCGCAATTTGCGCCGTTCACACTTCACCACTACTAGTGGGCCTCTATGAAGGACATCTGCGACGTTTTGCGTGCGTTTGATGTCTCAACGCGGATGGCGAGTGCAGATGATGCACTAGTCAGCATGACTGTCCCCCTTATCTGCCTGCTTCAGAAATCACTGAAAGCACTAAAGGAAGAGGTTTTGGAAGAGGTGGAGGATGAGGAGTCACAAATTCAATTACCTTCAGGACAGTCAGCGCAACGTGGTTCCTCACAAAGGGCTGGGCAGGGCTCACTTTGTGAGGAGGATGAGGAGTCAATGGAGGAGGAAGAAATCCCTACAGAGGGAGGTACACAACGCTCTAGTCAGTATGTAGAGCGAGGGTGGGGTGATGCAGAGGAGGCAGAGATGACGCCTCTTCCAGAGGACAGCCTTTGTTGGCCAGTTGGGAGTCTGCAGCACATGGTTGATTTCATGCTTCAGTGCCTGAGAAACGACCGCCGCATCGCCCCACATTCTCACCACGTCAGATTATTGGGTGTACACCCTCCTAGACCCTCGCTACCGGGACAACTTACAAACCCTCATCACACCGGTGAACCGGGACCGTAAAATGCAGGAGTACCAAGACACACTGGTGCAATCCATACTGTTGTACATTCCAGCCGAGAGAGCTGCTGCTGCTGCTACTGCTTTACAAAGCAGCTCTGTGCGTCGAGGCAGTGTAGACACCTCTACAACAAGAGGGAGCAGAAGCAGCGCCTCTGCACAGGGCAAGAGCTGTATGTTACAAATGTGGCAAAGTTTTGTGACAGCGCCACAAGGTCTGCACCATCCGAGACGGCTCCAGTCACCAGGAAGAAACGTTTGCGTAAGATGGTGACAGACTACTTGGCTTTCCCTCTAAGTGTACTCCCAGATGCCTCTTCCCCTTTCAAATTTTGGGTCTCTAAGTTGGATACATGGCCAGAGCTTAGCCAGTATGCATTGGAGGTGCTGGCTTGCCCTGCTGCCAGTGTATTATCTGAGCGTGTCTTTAGTGCTGCAGGTGGTGTAGTAACAGACCGTCGCATGCGACTATCCTCAGAGAATGTAGACCGGCTTATTTTTCTGAAAATGAACAAGGCATGGATCTCACCTGAATTGCCTGTCCGTTTTCAGATTAAATAACTGTTTGGCAACGTTTTCCATGTCTCCTGTTATGTTCATCTTTCTACCACCTGAACTCTACTCCTGGGCTACAACACCGCCATTTGTTGCTCGTAAGTAATTGGCAGGGGTACTGACTCATGGCCAGCCTGGTTACAGCACGACAGCTGTTTCCTGGCAGTGTGAACGTCAATTATCCTCCAATAAGTTGTGCTGTCGTGTTGCATTCGGGTTAGCCGACTCTATGGTTCCTGCAGTTTAGGTGATTCCTATGTGTGCTGTGGGATATGTAAATAAAGGCGGTTTCCATTGTGACAATAGGACAAGCACCCACTGTAGACTGTGTGATTCGGTAACTGCGGACGGCTTGCGTCCTGTCAACTTACATTTTCATGGGTGCGTTCTTCTACCCGTCCGGGGTCCAGTACCGTCAACTGGTTCTCCCCAGTGCCTTTGGCCTAGGTGCCTCCATCTCCGTATCCGAGTTCCACCAACGTCTGCTGGTCCTTGGTAGTGCTTTGGATCACAGGTACCTCCTGCTTAGTAACCGTGTCACAGTAACGTCAGCTGGTACTCGGTTGTGACATTGCCTCTTTTCCTTCTGCTACCCGTCCGGGTTCCAGCACAGTCAGCTGGTCCTCGTTACTTCCATTGTCTCTTGCTCCATCTGATACCCGTCAGGGTTCCAGTAACGTCAGCTGTTTCTCGGAAATTAGACGACCTTAAAGACCACCCAGAAGAAGATGACGACAACAAGGACGACGAGCATGAAGCCAACCAGCCTGAACACCATCACAAAGAAAAAATAAAAGATTACCCAGAAGAAGATCACCAACAGGACAAAGAAGGTTAAGACAAACTACAAGATACAGAACAAGAGACAGAAGAACAATAAGCAGAAGATCAAAAAGCAGAAGAACATGAAGTATAAGACCAAAATGAAGAGCAAAATATATGCTCTAAATTCTAAGCAGAAGAAGACTAAGCAGTGTATGGGGGTGAGTCCGTTCCTCCTCGTGGTGCCCCTGGAAAATGCCTGCTGCTGCAGGCTAAACTGAACACGGACAAATACTGTTGTAATTTAAATCTTTTGTGACAGCAAGAACGGAAGGATGAACAATTCATACTTTTACAGATTACAAGTACAGGAATCTCTGTCACAAATAAGAATATGATGAAGAAGATGAAGAGGAAGAAGATGAAGAATTTAAATATGAAGAAGATTAATTAGTTTAATAATAACAATATGAGTAATGTAAACAAAAACATGAATAGCAAGAAGTTTAAGAAGAAGATTAAGAAGGTGAAGATGAAGAATAATTGATGAGAAAGATGATGCTGCTGCTGAAGATTATGAAGGAGAAAGTGTGGCACTGGCAAAAGTTAAAAAGGTGAGGAGCATGGAAGTTGTGAAACATACATATTTGCCAAAATAGAAAAAAGGTTAACAACACTGTCAATTTGTTAGTCAATCCAAACGTATTTCCAAAAAAATATATATTAATGCTATTCCAATGCATTGGGTTAAACATGTATGCCTTTATTGTCTCCTCAACCTCCGCCAATACATTCTACATTAGTCTTTGTTGTTTTCCTTCATGTACAATTAACCAACAAGACAAGAATGGTTTTTTTTAATGTCGATATTTGTTCCCATAGACTTACATTGGACTTCCGGTATCGGAATCGGATATCGACGATATTTAGTGATATCGGCGATACCATTCCGATCCGATATTTTTAGATATCGAGCAGTATCGCTCAACACTAGTTATCACCTTTGCTTTATGGCAAGGTGCTCCATCATGCTGGAAAAGGCATTGTTGATCGCCAAACATGCTCTTGGAGGTTGGGAGAAGTTGCTCTTGAGGACATTCTGGTACCATTCTTTATTCATGGCTGTGTTTTTAGGCAAGACTGTGAGAGAGCTGATTCCCTTGGCTGATAAGCAAACCCATACATGAATGGTTTCAGGATGCTTAACAGTTGGCATGAGACAAGACTGGTGGTAGCGCTCACCTTGTCTTCTCCGAATGAGGCGTTTTCCTGATGTCCCAAACAATCGAAAAGGGGATTCATCAGAGAAAATAACTTTACCCCAGTCCTCAGCAGTCCACTGCCTGTACCTTTTGCAGAATATCAGTCTGTCCATGATGTTTTTTCTGGAGAGAAGTGGCTTCTTTGCTGCCCTCCTTGAGACCAGGCCTTGCTCCAAGAGTCTCCGCCTCACAGTGCGTGCAGATGCACTCACACCTGCCTGCTGCCATTCCTGAGCAAGCTCTACACTGCTGGTAGCCCGATCCGACAGCTAAACCACTTTTAAGAGACGGTCCTGTCGCTTGCTGGTCTTTCTTGGGCGCCCTGGAGCCTTTTTGGCAACAATGGAACCTCTCTCCTTGAAGTTCTTGATGATGCGATAGATTGTTGACTGAGGTGCAATCTTTCTAGCTGCGATACTCTTCCCTGTTAGGCCATTTTTGTGCATTGCAATGATGACTGCATGTGTTTCTTTAGAGATAACAATGGTTAACAGAAGAGAAACAATGATGCCAAGCACCAGCCTCCTTTTAAAGTGTCCAGTGGTGTCATTCTTACTTAATCATGACAGATTGATCTCCAGCCATGTCCTCATCAACACCCACACCTGTGTTAATGGAGCAATCACTGAAAAGAGGTTAGCTGGTCCTTTTAAGGCAGGGCTGCAGTGATGTTGAAATGTGTTTTGGGGGATAAAGTTCATTTTCTTGCCAAATATTGACTTTGCAAGTAATTGCTGTTAAGCTGATCCCTCTTTATAACATTCTGGAGTATATGCAAATTGCCAGTAGAAAAAGTGAAGCAGTAGACTTTGTAATAATTAATATTTGTGTCATTCTCAAAACTTTTGTCCATGACTGTATATAGGGATCTACTCTACTGTGGGTCCACTGCCGCACATACATCACATCCAGCGTCCAGGAGCTACAAGGGATGCCTTCAGAGTCGCAGGCAGAGCGGGGATACACAGCGCATGCACGCAGCGCTGCTGCCATCATAGGTATGGGACAACTTAAGGGCATATGCGGCATGCATAATAGAATAGAAAATACTGGTATGTAAAATGAAAAAAATAGAATAAATAATTATAAATATACTATGTACACCAAACGGACTCATAAGCACATAATGAAAAAAACAAAAAAACATAATGACAGTATAATAGAGCGATTGCTAGCATTCTGCAAAAAGTCAGATCTTCTCCATGAGTTGTTTTAGCATGTATTTGTCCTCAATAATATTACAAATAAATGGACCTTCACGGATAAAGTCTCAAAAAGATGTCCAGCTCAGGAGAAGCATGATGGGCACCAGAGATGAAGGGAAGGGAAGGGGGGAGGGAGGAAAGAAGGGGGGAAAGGAAAGAAGGGATTAATTGGATTGGGAAGCGGAGAGGAAGGGGAGGTGGGGGGGAGGAAGAAGAGGGAATCCGGGAGAAAGGAGAAGAGTAGAGTTGAGCGATACTATCCAAAAGTATCGGAATCGGAATGGTATCGCCGATATTTTAATGGTATCGGCGATACCATTCCGATTCCGATACTTTTGGATACCCGATACCGATACCGGAAGTCCAATGTAAGTCTATGGGAACAAAATATCGTAACTAAAAAAACCTCTTTCTTTCCTTGTAAACACTAAATATACACACATAGAATACATATATATATATATACATGTCATTGTGACATATATATATACATATATTTATAGTTTATACACTTCTACATAGTAAAATAGCCTCTGATTCAATTGCCGGGTAAAGTCGGCTTTTGTGAAAAGACAGAAGCACCCGACATGAAATGACACTTGGTTTACATAGAGTTAACCATGTCTTTTCATGTAGTTTGATATCTGATTTGCACAAACAATTACATGAGTGGCTGTGTGCAAAATTTCACACCTGTAGGGGTTAATTAAAGGTGTAAATTCGTTGTAAAAAAAACTGACTTTTTTGCTACGAATTTACACCTTTAATTAACCCCTACAGGTGTGAAATTTTGCACACTTACACTCATGTAATTGTTTGTGCAAATCAGATATCAAACTACATGAAAAGACATGGTTAACTCTATGTAAACCAAGTGTCATTTCATGTTGGGTTCTGCATTTTCACAAAAGCCTGCAATTGAATTAGCGGCTATTATACTATGTAGAAGTGTATGAACTAAAATATATATATATATATATATATATATATATATGTGTCACAAATTCAATGACATGTATATATATATTATGAGGTGTAAAATTGCTGAAAAAAAATGCGTGGGCTCCCGTCCTATTTTCGCAACCAGACAGACAAAGCCAGTGAGTGGGGGCAGATAATAATAGCCCAGAGAGGGACCATTATTTTTGCCCCCCCCTGGCTACTAACATCTGCCCCCAGACTCCCCAGAAAGGGCAAATCTCTAATTAGATTTGCCCTTTCTGGCACTTTGCCCGTCTATTCCCATTGCCCTGTAGCGGTGGCGAATGGGTTAATAAGGGGTTAAAATGACCTTGCAATTGAAAGGTCACTTTAAGCCAGGTTAATAATTGAGAGCTGTCAATTAGACAACTATCAATTATTAATCCTATTGTATGAAAGAAAAATCAAACACACACACTTTAATAAAAAAGAAGTTTAATGAAATAATCACACAGTTTTTGACCATATTTTATTTACCTGCTAAAACCATTTCCTGTAATAAAAATAAAATAATAAAGCAAAATTATTCTTACCAATCCGATGCACAGTCAGGTCCCACGGTGTAATCCTTCAGAAAGGGTTAATGTTTACTGCAGGGACCGCAGCTAATGCTGCAGCCTCACAGTAAACCCCCAAATGAATGAGCTCCTCTCCTGGCTGACAGGAGAGGAAGTGGAAAGCTTAATTGATTGCTTTCCACTTTCACTTCAGGTCAGCCAGGGACACCATCAGTGACATGAGAGGGAACTGATTAACAAAAATAGGGGTTCCCTTCGAAAAAAAAATGGCGTGGGTCCCCCCTATTTTTGTTAACCAGCCAGATGAAGCAGACCGCTGAGGCCTGGATTTTCAGGCTGTTAAGGAGCCAAGATCCATGGACCTTGCCAGCCTGATAATACCAGGCCACAGCAGTCTGCATATCTTGGCTGATTAACAAAAATAGGGGATCCCCTCGAAAAAAATTAGCGTGGGGTCCCCCCTATTTTTGTTAACCAGCCAGATGAAGCAGACCGCTGAGGCCTGGTTTTTCATGCTGGTAAGGATCCAATATCCATGGACCTTGCAAGCCTGATAATGCCAGGCCACAGCAGTCTGCTTAGCTTGGCTGGTTAACAAAAATAGGGGATCCCCTCGAAAAAAAAACGGCGTGGGGATCCCCCCTATTTTTGTTAACCAGCCAAGTAAAATGCAGACTGCTGCGGCCTGGTATTAAAAGACTGTCAAGGCCCATGGATTTTGGCCCTCAACAGCCTGATAATACCAGGCTACAGCAGCCCCACATTTGGCGCATCAAAAGATGTGCCAATTGTGGCACTTTACCCGGCTCTTCCCACTTGCCCTGTAGCGGTGGCAAGCGGGGTAATAAGGGGTTAATGTCACCGTTGATTGCACGGTGACAATAAGCCCGGTTAATAATGGAGAGGCGTCAATAAGACACCGATCCATTATTAATCCCAAAGTTTTTAAATGTTTAAAAAAAAGACACAGCAAGAAAAAAGTCTTTTAATGAAATAAAAGAGACAACACAGTTTTCATTTCTTTTATTATACTCTCATTCCTGCGACGCCATCGATCTCCTGTAAAAAAAGAAAAAAAACAAACCAACAGTATACCACCTGTCCGACGCAGTCCATAGTAACGACAGTCCCACGACGATCCAGCTCTGCTACATCGCAATGACAGGCAGAGCCTGACATCCCGGCGCAGCACAGCTGATTACCTGCTTCCCCGGCGGTGACGTCATCGGACTGACTGCTTTACGGCCGCGATTACCCAGCAGTCACTGCAGTTATCGCGAGAAACTGCATGTGACCGCCAGGGAGAAGATAATCGCGGCCATCAAGCAGTCCAGGACGTGACCGCCGGAGATCTTCTGCCAGGTAAGTGCCGCTGACTCCTGACAGACCCGACAGACGGACACTGACAGTGACAGTGACATTCCGATTCCGGTATCCGATATGACGAAAATATCGGTACTCGGAATCGGAATTCCGATACAGCCAATATCGGCCGATACCCGATATTTGCAGTATCGTATCGCTCAACACTAGAGAAGAGCGAAATAGTGAAACCACATGATGAGCCACTGAATGGAAAACAAAGAAAAATATTTAAAAAATGAAAAACATACAGTATAGTGGATGGGGTTTCATGAAATTCCATCTCCACTATGCGTGCACGGATGCCTCCGGCTGCCCTGCGTATATGCACGTGCAGCACGTTTTTCTAGACCTCAGCATGTCAATGAGGGTATTCTCTAAGGGCATTGTATAGATGTGAAAAATAATTTCACAACTACAAGTGCTGCTCCACTGAGGGGAGAAAATTTGTAAAAATAATATCCAAAATAATAGTTAAATCTTAAAATTATGCTAAAATGTACAACATGTTTCTACTCCAGATGGGAGTATTCTTCAGGTGCAATATACAGTAGAACAAAGTGGCAATATATACATGTAAGTGGATGGAACCAGGATGTACGAGAAGGTGGGAGATGGGTAGGAGTATGGAATTGGTCACAATACACAGTTTAAAAATGAATTATAAATACAGACGTATGAAAAATGAATAGAAAAATCTACATGCAAGAGTATATATGAAATAAAAGACAGATTATTTGACATTGTTTACAAGAGGAACTTAATATAACAATAGTTTCTCAATGAGCATTATAAAAGTAGAACATGAAGAAATATCCTAAATACATCACCGTGGGAAATGGGAAGCT
Source organism: Oophaga sylvatica (assembly GCA_033576555.1). Taxonomy (NCBI): domain Eukaryota; kingdom Metazoa; phylum Chordata; class Amphibia; order Anura; family Dendrobatidae; genus Oophaga; species Oophaga sylvatica. The sequence continues at coordinate 41,752 of JARQOD010005390.1, forward strand.
GATGCATTACTATGGCAGCTAGAGGACTCTTGAAGCTCCCCATGGTTGCCATCTAATTCTTCCTGAGAACCGCAATTACACTATATAAACTGCTGTATATAATTAATTACTATAATACTACAGTATATAGTATAAGTATACGAGTCCTTAAATTCATCACTCAAATTGTCTGGAAAACCTAATTTTGTTTTATTAAAAAGTGTATTAAAATATAAGCAACTGTGCCATATACTAAAATTTGTCATGAGCAACACATATGGAAATCTTCTTTCCCTTAAATCAACATCCACACAAACACCACTATCCCTTTGAAAAAATGTAGGTATTAACTTTTTATTACAAATTGTTCAAGCCAATATTATGTTGATGCACCTGTTTTTGGTGAATAAGTAGTTAACCTCTATGAATCTCTGGAAACTGTGTGAGAAAGCTGTCAGTCTGATAATTTTGTAATTTTTGGCAACACTTTAATAGTATAATCAGTGGACAGGAACCACTTCGAGCCTCACCCATGTGAGAAAGAATTTGCATCTGCTCTGAGACAGATTTTTTTTTTTAAGGAAAAACAGAAGGAATTTTAATCCATGTAAATGAAAATGTAGATGAATGAATATAATGTAAATACAAAATTCTTCAATTGACTGACAGAAACTAGAAATAAGTCAATTAAAGGAACATTACCATTGCTACAATAGTAAAATGTGACACAAATAGGTTTAAAGTTAAAGGGAAACAACACAATTCATCCATAAAGAAAATATGCGAAGCTCAAATATAGAGTAGATGCAGCACCTGCAAACTACCATGCAGTGGATTGGGTGGCAAATTAATTTTCCCAAGGGGCAGGGGCTGGCTGGCAAATTTTAGCCTGGGAGTGAACCAAAAAGCACTGGCCCATGAGTTTCAGCCCACCCTTAGGGCTTGTTCATATGTTGCATTTTCAACATGTTTTTCAAGGATAAAAAAATTTTGCACTTTATAGAACCAGCAGAGTGAATGAGTCTTCTGAAATATCATACACATGCAGATTCTTTTTTGCTTGAACGTTGGAACTATCAAAGCAGATTTTTCACACTCTAAGAGCACAATTCATAAAAGCTTTCAATTCTGGAATAAAAGGTTTGAAAGGTCACAGAATTTAGGCGTAACTTGGACTTGCATCTAAATTCTGCAACTTTTGGTGGTGTTGTAAGAAGAAGGACCGGACTACGGGTACATGTTCGGTGCCGGGTCCAGAACTGTCAGGGCTGTCTCCTCTGTTGTCTGGGGGAAAGCTAATGAGACCGGACAAATCTACACATTCGGGAGTAGGGGGTGGGGCTAAGCGGTTGCAGCCACAGCGAGCAGAAATACTTAGTTTCCGTAGGAAGAGACAGCACGCGTCAGGCAGATGTGAGTGCTCTGGCCCTCGAGACCTGTCAGAGAGCAGATCCATGCCTGCAGATCACGACGGTGACTAGCAGTGTCCACCAGGAGAGATGTGCAGGACGCCCGTTGGTCACCCTGAAGCGAGGTGAAAAACACTTTGGGCTCGTGAGTACCGCGCATCACCTCAGAGAGACTCAGTGTGGGACTGCAAGCTGTGCCCTGGTTCCCCCATTTACATCCATCGGTCTACGTTGAACCCGGAGAGTGTTGAGACCTATACCCAAAGGACATTCATTGGATCAGCATCGCGTCCACCGTTGGGGGCGCCATCGTCGGTTCAGCAGCATCCATGACCCAAAAACTGACCTACACGATAGGTCAAACAAGAGAACTTCTGTTGTTATACTTACTGCTATTTGCCCCAATCATAAACCCCGCGTTTAATCACCTGTTCCTGCCTTAAAATTGCTTTATCTCCCTGCGTGGAGTATTCCACTGTTAATTAAATCCTTTAACCCTTGCTCTGCCTCTGCTGCCTCACTGCATCCCGCAACCTGCTCACATTGTCATACCAGTTTCTCCCAGCTCTATGCCAGAAAGCTTACTCCAACAAGGGGTGTAGTAGGATTTGTGGTGAGGCACAGATACAGGTGTATGCTGCTTGACCTGCTTTCCTGACTCATGAAGAGGTGTGAACCTCACCTTTCCTTCGCTCCCTCGCTGTGCACATCCTTTTGTGAAGCTGGCAGCTGACTTTGGCGTATGATGGGAGAGCACTATGTCATTGCCATGTGCCCCTGTCACATGCATGCCGACGCCAGCTGCTGGCCTCTAATTGGAAAGCAGCATGTACAGTTATATGAAAAAGTTTGGGCACACCTATTAATCTTAAGCTTAATGTATGATAAAAATTGGTGTTTTTGCAACAGCTATTTCAGTTTGATATATCTAATAACTAATGGACACAGTAATGTTTCTGCCTTGAAATGAGGTTTATTGTACTAGCAGAACATGTGCAATCTGCATCCAAACAAAATTTGACAGGTGCATAAGTATGGGCACCTCACCAGAAAAGTGACATTATCAAACATTAAGCTTAAGATTAATAGGGGTGCCCAAACTTTTTCATATAACTGTATTTTCATGCACGCACTCAATGAGTATGTGCAAGGCAATACAATTTAACTTGATGTGTTTCTGAGGAGGCACATCCGGTTGAAGTTTCTGCTGGCATTGGAGGACCCTTGACCCTCCGGTCTAGTTGCAGCAGCGACCACTTTGACCACAGGTGTTACGCAGCTGAAAGTGACAATTTAAGTGGTAAAGAGGCTGATCTACATGCACATCTGCCCAGACATCATCCACAGATATCCAAATTGCAACCTCAGCTTTTGGCAAATCCTGACCGTGTTAGCAGCCTCATTGAATCAACTTATTGTATAAATTCAGTTCTAAAACCAACTTCAGTGACCAGTGTGATAAATCTCGTCAGCCATAGTGGAAAAGAAGTTAGGGTGGGGGATTTTTAAAACTGAAATATGCTACAACACAACCTCGATAAAAGAATAGATCTTGAAAATCTCTCAAAATCCATTGACAGACTTACAATATATGTTTAAAATAAAGAATACAACTAAAAATTCAGTTTCACTGATTGTTATTATGAGGTTCTGATTGATAGTCATGGATGGACCCTCGAATATTTCTGACACAATTTCCCCTAGTTCCAGACATAGATGCTCTATACAATGCACTCGACAAGGAAACACTCATACACAGGTCATACTCACGTCATGACATACACAGACACACTCATACATACATCATGGCTAGTTGGTATTAAAATTGTGTTTTTATGATGTTGTGGGAAGACCCCTCTCCAGTGAGAGCTTTTGAGGTAAACACAAGGGGTCTTGTCTTGCACGTTTGCGTGGTTTGACCAAATTAAGGCATGTACTTGTTGTGAAGACATAGCCACAATATACAGGTGCATCTCACAAAATTATAAATCAAGAAAAAGTTAATTTATTTCAGTTCTTCAATACAAAAAGTGAAACTCATATTATATAGAGTCATTACAAACAGAGTGATCTATTTTAACTATTTATTTCTGTTAATCTTGATGATTATGGCTTACAGCCAATGAAAACCCAAAAGTCATTATCTCAGTAAATTACAATACTTTATAACATCAGCTTGAAAAAATGATTTTAAAATTGAAATGTTGGCCTACTGAAATGTATGTTCAGTAAATGCACTCAGTACTAGGTTGGGGCTCCTTTGGCATCAATTACTGCATCCATGCGGCGTGACATGGAGGCGATCAGCCTGTGGCACTGCTGAGGTGTTATGGAAGCCCAGGTTGCTTTGACAACAACCTTTGGCTCGTCTGCATTGTTGGGTCTGGTGTCTCTCATCTTCCTCTTGACAATACCCCATAGATTCTCTATGGGGTTAAGGTCAGGCGAGTTTGCTGGCCAATCAAGCACAGTGATACTGTTGTTTTTAAACCAGGTATTTTTGGCAGAGTGGACAGGTGCCAAGTCCTGCTGGAGAATGAAATTTCCATCTCCATACAGCTTGTCGGCAGAGGGAAGCATAAAGTGCTCTAAAATTTCCTGGTAGATGGCTGCGCTGACTTTGGTCTTGATAAAACACAGTGTACCTATACCAGCAGATGACATGGCTCCCCAAACCATCACTGAGTGTGGAAACTTCACACTAGACCTCAAGTAGCTTGGATTGTGTCTCTTCATTCTTCCTCCAGACTCTGGGACCTTGATTTCTAAGGTCTAGTGTGAAGTTTCCACAATCACTGATTTTCAAAGTAAATACATCAGCCTCATCAGATCAACACCACCTACTTAATAGTGCATGCAGCTTGTATTGTGAGATCTGCTTTAATCCCTTTGCCCAGAAGCCTGTTTTTATGTTCCTGAAAAGGCCAATTTTTACAATTCTGACCACTGTCAATTTATAAAGTCATAACTCTATAACGCTTCAATGGATCCCACAGATTCTGAGAATGTTTTTCGTGATATGTTGTACTTTATGATAGTGGTAAAAATTCTTTGATATGACTTGCGTTTATTTGTGAAAAAAAAACAGAAATTTGGTTAAAATATTTGAAAATTTTGCAATTTTCAAATTTTTAATTTTTATGCCCTTAAATTAGAGAGTCATATCACACAAAATAGTTGATAAATATCATTTCCCACATGTCTACTTTACATCAGTACAATTTTTGAAACATAACTTTTTTGGTTAGGAAGTTATAAGGGTTAAAAGTTGACCAGAGTTTTCTCATTTTTCTAACAAAATTTTTTTAGGTACCACCTCACATTTGAGGTGACTTTGATGGCCTATATGATAGAAAATACCCAAACGTGACACCATTCTAAAAACTGCACCCATCAAGGTGCTCAAAACCACATTTAAGCATTTAAGAAGTTTATTAACAGTTCAAGTGCTTCACAGGAAATTTTGTAACTTGGAAGGAAAAAATAAACATTTACTTTTCCTTCACAAAAATTCTCCTTTAGACCCTATTTTTTTACTTTGCAAGGGTAACATGAGAAAATGGACCATACAATTTGTTGTGCAATTTCTACTGAGTGCAAAGATACCCAATATGTGAAGAAAAACAACTGTTTGGGCACACGGCAGAGCTTGGAAAGGAAATAGCGCCATTTTACTTTTTGAATTTAAAATTTACTGGAAAAGTTAGCGGATGCCATGTCAAGTTTGTTGAGCCTCTGATGTGCCTAAACAGCGAAAAAAAAACACAAGTGACACCATATTGGAAACTAGACATCTTTGAGAACTTATCTAGATGTGTATTGAACACCTTGATTTTCACAAGGGTAACAGGAGAAAATGGACCCGAAAAATTGTTTTGCAATTTCTCCTGAGTTCACTGATACCCCATATGTGGTCAAAAACTACTTTTGAGGCACAGTGCAAAGCTCAGAAGGGAAGAAGTGCTGTATTACAGTGCAGATTTTGCAGCACTGGTTTGAGGGTGCCATGTCACATTGGCAGTGCACCGGAGATGCCAGAACAGCAAAAAAAAAACATAAGTGACTCCATTTTACAAACTAAACCTCTCAATAAATTCATCTAGGGATGCAGTGATTATACTGACACCACAGATGTTTCACAGAATGTTATACCATTGGGCAGTGAAGAAAAAATAATTTACTTTTTTACCACCAAAATTGTGTTAGCCCCAAATTTTACATTTTCATACTGGGAAAACAGTAAACATGGCACAAGTATTTGTCCCACAGTTTCTGCTGATTCTAGAAATACCCCATATGTGACTGTACAGTTCTGTTTAGCCATACATATACAGATTTTCCTAGAATAGTTTGCAGACTCCCTATACAGAACACATAATTGCTAGAAAAGCAGAATCCCCCCTCAAGTGACCCCATTTTGGAAATACAGGTGTAGTGATGATTTTGACTCCATGTGTGTTTTCCAGAAACAAGCAGTAGTGGATGTTGCTGAGTGAAAATTGCAAACTGCTATTGTAGTGTACATTATGCCCAACTTATGCTTCTGGAGTCACATAAATTAGGAGTACTCTCATCACTACAGAAATGCCAAACATGTGGGCGCTAAATGTGGTTTAGGCATACTGGGGCTCCGAAGGGAGGGAGAATTTGGATTTGGGAGCAGAGAATTTGCTGAATTTGTATTGGGGGAGGAGCCATTTAGCTTTTCCAGGGCCTTTGTGCTACAGTAACATGGAAGCCCCTATAATTCTGTTAACAGATAACAGACCAGATTGAGGGCTTACTTTTTTTGTGGATTGAGTTGAAGCTTTTATAGGGAACATTTTACATACCTTTTATGATCACATTTATCCTACGGCAACCAACAGTTTATTGGAATTTAACAGTTTCCATCCATTACATACCAGGAGAGGTATACCAGTTGGCCAATTTTTAAGGATCAGGAGAAATTGTACGGAGGATCGGGAGTTTCGTAGAGAAGCACAAGATCTCACACAGAGACTCAAGAAGAGGGGCTACCCCAGGAAATGTATCTCTCGGGCCTATCAGAGGGCAAAGGCGCACTCCCAGACATCACTTTTGACTCCCAGAAATAGATCGATGGACAAGCATGTTCGGTTCATCACCGATTTTAACACGAATTGGTC
>JARQOD010005391.1:0-48281 GCA_033576555.1 Oophaga sylvatica
TTTATTGAGTTTGTTTGTAAGTTTTGTCTATGTTTTGCTTGTAAGTTTAGTTTTGTATTTTTATAATAAAAGAGATACAGGAAGTAACTCAGGATCAGTAATGTAATGTATGTACACAGTGACTGCACCAGCAGAATAGTGAGTGCAGCTCTGGAGTATAATACAGGATGTAACTCAGGATCAGTAATGTAATGTATGTACACAGTGACTGCACCAGCAGAATAGCGAGTGCAGCTCTGGAGTATAATACAGGATGTAACTCAGGATCAGTAATGTATGTACACAGTGACTGCACCAGCAGAATAGTGAGTGCAGCTCTGGAGTATAATACAGGATGTAACTCAGGATCAGTAATGTAATGTATGTACACAGTGACTGCACCAGCAGAATAGCGAGTGCAGCTCTGGAGTACAATACAGGATGTAACTCAGGATCAGTAATGTAATGTATATAAACAGTGACTGCACCTGCAGAATAGTGAGTGCAGCTCTGGAGTATAATACAGGATGTAACTCAGGATCAGTAATGTAATGTATGTACACAGTGACTGCACCAGCAGAATAGTGAGTGCAGCTCTGGAGTATAATACAGGATGTAACTCAGGATCAGTAATGTAATGTGTGTACACAGTGACTGCACCAGCAGAATAGTGAGTGCAGCTCTGGAGTATAATACAGGATGTAATTCAGGATCAGTAATGTAATGTGTGTACACAGTGACTGCACCAGCAGAATAGTGACTGCAGCTCTGGGGTATAATACAGGATGTAACTCAGGATCAGTAATGTAATTTATGTACACAGTGATTGCACCAGCAGAATAGTGAGTGCAGCTCTGGAGTATAATACAGGATGTAACTCAGGATCAGTAATGTAATGTATGTACACAGTGACTGCACCAGCAGAATAGTGAGTGCAGCTCTGGAGTATAATACAGGATGTAACTCAGGATCAGTAATGTAATGTATGTACACAGTGACTGCACCAGCAGAATAGTGAGTGCAGCTCTGGAGTATAATACAGGATGTAACTCAGGATCAGTAATGTAATGTATGTACACAGTGACTGCACCAGCAGAATAGTGAGTGCAGCTCTGGAGTATAATACAGGATGTAACTCAGGATCAGTAATGTAATGTATGTACACAGTGACTGCACCAGCAGAATAGCGAGTGCAGCTCTGGAGTATAATACAGGATGTAACTCAGGATCAGTAATGTATGTACACAGTGACTGCACCAGCAGAATAGTGAGTGCAGCTCTGGAGTATAATACAGGATGTAACTCAGGATCAGTAATGTAATGTATGTACACAGTGACTGCACCAGCAGAATAGCGAGTGCAGCTCTGGAGTACAATACAGGATGTAACTCAGGATCAGTAATGTAATGTATATAAACAGTGACTGCACCTGCAGAATAGTGAGTGCAGCTCTGGAGTATAATACAGGATGTAACTCAGGATCAGTAATGTAATGTATGTACACAGTGACTGCACCAGCAGAATAGTGAGTGCAGCTCTGGAGTATAATACAGGATGTAACTCAGGATCAGTAATGTAATGTGTGTACACAGTGACTGCACCAGCAGAATAGTGAGTGCAGCTCTGGAGTATAATACAGGATGTAATTCAGGATCAGTAATGTAATGTGTGTACACAGTGACTGCACCAGCAGAATAGTGACTGCAGCTCTGGGGTATAATACAGGATGTAACTCAGGATCAGTAATGTAATTTATGTACACAGTGATTGCACCAGCAGAATAGTGAGTGCAGCTCTGGAGTATAATACAGGATGTAACTCAGGATCAGTAATGTAATGTATGTACACAGTGACTGCACCAGCAGAATAGTGAGTGCAGCTCTGGAGTATAATACAGGATGTAACTCAGGATCAGTAATGTAATGTATGTACACAGTGACTGCACCAGCAGAATAGTGAGTGCAGCTCTGGAGTATAATACAGGATGTAACTCAGGATCAGTAATGTAATGTATGTACACAGTGACTGCACCAGCAGAATAGTGAGTGCAGCTCTGGAGTATAATACAGGATATAACTCATGATCAGTAATGTAATGTATGTACACCGTGACTGCACCAGCAGAATAGTGAGTGCAGCTCTGGAGTACAATACAGGATGTAACTCAGGATCAGTAATGTAATGTATGTACACAGTGACTGCTCCAGCAGAATAGTGAGTGCAGCTCTGGAGTGTAATACAGGATGTAACTCAGGATCACTAATGTAATGTATGTACACAGTGACTGCACCAGCAGAATAGTGAGTGCAGCTCTGGAGTATAATACAGGAGGTAACTCAGGATCAGTAATGTAATGTATGTACACAGTGACTGCACCAGCAGAATAGTGAGTGCAGCTCTGGAGTATAATACAGGATGTAACTCAGGATCAGTAATGTAATGTACACAGTGACTGCTCCAGCAGAATAGTGAGTGCAGCTCTGGAGTGTAATACAGGATGTAACTCAGGATCACTAATGTAATGTATGTACACAGTGACGCACCAGCAGAATAGTGAGTGCAGCTCTGGAGTTAATACAGGATGTAACTCAGGATCATAATGTAATGTATGTACACAGTGACTGCACCAGCAGAATAGTGAGTGCAGCTCTGGAGTATAATAAGGATGTAACTCAGGATCAGTAATGTAATGTACACAGTGACTGCACCAGCAAATAGTGAGTGCAGCTCTGGAGTGTAATACAGGATGTAACTCAGGATCAAATGTAATGTATGTACACAGTGACAGCACCAGCAGAATAGTGAGTGCAGCTCTGGAGTGTAATACAGGATGTAACTCAGGATCAGTAATGTATGTACACAGTGACAGCAGCAGCAGAATATTGAGTGCAGCTCTGGAGTATAATACAGGAGGTAACTCAGGATCAGTAATGTAATGTATGTACACAGTGACTGCACCAGCAGAATAGTGAGTGCAGCTCTGGAGTATAATACAGGAGGTAACTCAGGATCAGTAATGTAATGTGTGTACACAGTGACTGCACCAGCAGAATAGTGAGTGCAGCTCTGGAGTATAATACAGGATGTAACTCAGGATCAGTAATGTACACAGTGACTGTACCAGCAGAATAGTGAGTGCAGCTCTGGAGTGTAATACAGGATGTAACTCAGGATCAGTAATGTAATGTACACAGTGACTGCACCAGCAGAATAGTGAGTGCAGCTCTGGAGTGTAATACAGGATGTAACTCAGGATCAGTAATGTAATGTACACAGTGATTGCACCAACAGAATAGTGAGTGCAGCTCTGGAGTCTCACACAGGAAGGGGCGGAGCTTGACGTGTGCTCGGTGTCTGCAGCTGCTTGGAAAGATCTCTGCAAAGGGAGGATTTTTTTTTTCCCTGGTCCACCTGCCTGCCTTCCCACAGAGAGACACTTATCCCTGGGACCGTGCGCCGGCTCCCACCCTCCAGCAAGGCGGCTGGGGGTGGGAGGCCTCACATACCAGCAGGAGGCCATACCCTCTAGCCGGTCCCAGGGGAGATGGCGAGGAAAAAGCCCTCGGGGGGCCGCAAGACCCCAGGAACCAAGACCCCCGAGGCTGGGACCGTGGCGGTTACTCCTTCCGGAGGAGGAGAGGCGGCCAGCGGAGGTGCGGTGGTGGAGCCCCCCAACATCTGGGGCTCCAAGGCAGCGGGGGAGCCTGTCACCACCTCTGGCTCCCGCATCCACGCGCACCTCTGCGAATACGAGGAGGCTGCCAAACAGCTAAGGAGACTCCGGGAGGAGTTGAAGGGAGCACGCATCATGGCGAAGAACAAGCTCCCTGCCTCAAGAAGAGCAGAGGTCACCGCCACGGTGCAGAGGCTGAAGGGGTCCATTACAGATCTAGAAAAACGGAGGGCAGAGATCCTGGCTGGGAGCGGCCCTTTCGAGGAGAAGCTCAAAAACGACGACCGGTTCAGGGCCCTGACCGGTGGGTCTCCTGGGGGGTCAGGAGGCCCAGCCAGGTGGAGGAGGAGAAGGAGGAAGATGGCGGCTGTGAGGTATCTGCGCCAGTCCCACCTGAAGACCTGGTGAGTGTAAACGCCCAGGTATCATGCAGCGGGATAGCCCCCGAGCAAGTGGCCCTCCCACCGGACTCCAGTAGTTCGGAGGAAAGTGGGAGCGAGGGGGAGGATGGAGGGAGTGGTATCAGCAGTGAGGGGGGCTGCCTCATCCTGCAACAAGTGCGGCAGATCGAGTCCCCAGCACGGTTTGGCGAGCTGTTGTTTGGGGATGAGATCTGCGAGGATGGGGCAACCGGGAAGGGGAAGAAAAGAAAAAAAAAAGCCAGAGTCACCACCATAGACAAATTTGTCTATGCTCCCCTTCCTGGGGCCCCCCTGTCCCGTTGTGTGGAACCCGCTACCCACCCCGGCTCAGGCCCTGTGGTGGGTCCGCAGCAAGGGAGCGGGGAGAGAAGAGTCTGCCCGGGTCTGGGTGCCATGTCTGGTGGTGGCAGCTCGGACTCAGACAGCGATATGGAGAGTGTCGGTGCCGGTGTTGTTGATGGTGGTGGTGCTCGGGCCCAGTCCTCTGTGGCAGCGGGGGCTGGCCCGGCACCTACAGTCGGTACAGCCGGGGCCGCATCTCCGGCGGCGAGAGCTGGGGTCTCTGGGCCCCCCACACGCGGATCCGCTCAGACTGGATCATTTTTGGGGGTCCAGAGACCAAGAAAGGGCGCGGAGTCTGCCGTAAGGCAGCAAGTTAAAAAGTGCAAGCTGTTGGTTGCTCCCCTGGCGGTGTCCGCGGCAGCGTCGGGGTCCTCTGCGCGTCGATCCAATAAGGGGTCCGTGCCGGGGGCCCCGCCGCCGCTGGGCGCCGAGGGGGAGTGGCCGACCTTGCCGAAAGCGAGTGGTGGGTACAAGAAGGCGGTGGTGGCCTGCGAGGGGGGCGTGTCCTCCTCGGCCGCTGTCCCACCCGCTATTGTCGCGTCTGGCGGGGGGGGGCGTAGCCTTGCGGGCTGCTGCCTCACCCGCTATGACCGGCTGGCGGTGGGGGCGTGGCCTCGGAGGCCGCAGCTCCGCTCGCTGTGCTCACGGCTGGCGGGGGGAGCGTGGCCTTTCGGGCCTTCGTTCTACCCGCCATTGCCGTGGCCAGCGGGGGCTCCGGTGCCCCAAGAGAAGCCAGCACAGGTTTCCAGTGGGGGGCAAGGTGCAGAGGCAGAGCCCGGCCCTGCCCCAAATGTAACAACAAAAAAAAAAATGGAGCCAGAGAGCCCAGGAAGTGCTGCTGCTCCTGAGCCCAGGCAGAGCTTACTAGGTGGGCTCTGTTCTGCGGCTCGTAAAGGGGCGGCAGTACTCCTGGGCAAAAACAATGCGGGGCAGAGCACCGATCAGCCAGGGCCCCCAGCAGGTAAAAAACTAAACTGCAAGAAAAAGAATATTGAAAATTTTGATGAATTGGCTGAGGTGAATGGTATGAGTGAGGTGAGTGACATGGATGTAGGAGTGAATGCGGAGGGAGTGAATGTTGGTGTAAGTGAGAGCACGGGTGGTGAGGGAGGGGCTGGCCCATCTGGCCCCCCAACAGTGAGACCCCGTTCTTTTGCGGGGGTTGTGGCTGGGGCTCCGGGGGGTTCTCGGGGGGTCTCCTTGCCTCTGGACTCTGGGGACGGCGTTTTGCACCGCCGTTTTCTGGAGGCCCTTAAAAAAGGAGAGCGGTCGGTCAGTGTAGAGGGAAGAGAGGTGGACTTGTCTTTCTGGTTGGAGAGACATGGCCTGGCCGCCTTCCAAGATAGAAGGGAGGGGGAAACCATTTGGTCACTCCCGACAGCCGGGCAAGGGCCGGCCAGGAGGAATGTGGTCCGTCTTCGCTGGAGGGGCGGTGAAGCTTGCCCACCCAGGAGTAGGGTGGTGGAGCTCCTCCTGAAGATGGGCTTCAGGGCGACGGACATCTTTGCCCTGATCCATCCCTCGGCCACCCTATTCTTCGACATCAGTTTCGTTCGGCCGGAGGGGCTAGAGCTCTTCTGGTCTAATTACGAGCTGGTGAAGGGCGAGCCCGGATGGCGAGACTTCGCCGTACAGGCGTTGTCTCGCCAAAATGCCGTTAAGAGAGTGACCGTGGTGACTTGTAACGAGTCACTCTCCGGCGTTGACATCATGATGTGGCTTTCCCGTTATGGGGAAGTCACGGACGTCCCCAAAAAAAATCGGGATGAGTTCGGTATCTGGTCGGAGGGCTGGACCTTCATGATGAAGTTGAAGGTCTCAGGAGGTACCGTCACCCACATCCCTTCCTCGGCGTTCCTAGGGAGGGACAGGATCCTGGTTTTCTACCAGGGGCAGCCGAAGGTCTGCCACAAGTGCGGTGATCCCCGCCACTTCAGCGCAAGCTGCAAGGTGCAGAAATGTGCCTTGTGTGGTGTGGTAGGTCATCTCGCCGCATCTTGCAAGGACATTCGGTGCCACCTGTGTGGTGACCTAGGTCACCCGTATAGCCGCTGCCCTCGCTCCTTTACCAATGCAGCTGCAGGCCCGGTGGGGGGAGACCGTGAGGGGGCAACCCTTGGCGGCGCGACCTCTGCTGTGGCAGGTGGTGGTGGCGGGAGAGGGGCTAAGGGGCCAGTGAGGAAGGACAAGGCCAATAGAGGTCCCTCTTACCAGAGGAGATAGGAAAAGCGCCACGGGGGTGAGGGGCGGGGAGAGCCTCAGGCAACTGGGGTGATGCCTGCCCTCCCCTCTAGGCCGGTGGCCGGTGTCTCTGAGGCCCCGGGGGAGGAAGAGGTATGCGAGGAGATCAGGAGGATGGAGAGGGAGGAAAACCTGGCTGACTCCGACAATTCCTCCCAGTATGAAAGTGTGGATGAGGAGGTCACGGATCAGCCTACAGTAGAGAAGGGTGATAAAAAGCGTACCGGAAGGAGGAAGAAGAAGGTGGTTAAGCCTTCCAAACCTCCTCCCCCGACCGTAAGTATGCCAACGGAAGGGCTCACCGGCTCCCCTCTGATAGCCCTCTCCAACCGGTACCAAGCCCTCGACGACCCTGCTGAGACGGAGGTCGGGGGCGAGGGGCCGGGGGCGCCATCTAGGGGGCCTTCAGGGGATGGCGGAGTCCGTCCCCCGGGGGACGCTGTTTCCTCTGGGGGGGGACAGACCTGGAGCCCGGAGGCAAGGAGACCATGGGGATGGATACCTCGTCTTCCCTAAAACGGAAGGGATCAGACCCCTCTTCGGAGGGGAAAGATGGGAAAGACGGGGTGGGGAAGAAGAAGGCCATCTAACTTAATCACCCATGATGGCGGAACTCACCCCGTTGACTGGCGTCCATTAATGTCGCCAGTATTAAGTCAGATGCGGCCAGATTTGCGGCCTTTGATTTTTTCACCCGATTTGAGGCTGAAATTTTGTTTTTGCAAGAGACCCGACTAACAGACATGGGGGCCATCCATAAAGCCAGGAGGGAGTGAAGGTGTGGGCCCTCATACTGGTCTCTTGCGGCCGAGCCGTATAGCGGGGTGGCGGTCCTTTTTAAGACCGCGGAGGTGGAATGCCGACGGGTTATTGAGATAGAAATGGGGAGGTGCCTGGTCTTAGACGTTTTCATGAGGGGACAGGAGCTTCAGCTCATAAACATCTATGGTCCACAATCCAAGTGGGACCGCAAATGTCTCTTCATGAAGATCAAGCCCTTTCTTTTTACGAGCCGGCAGGTGGTCTTCGGTGGGGATTTTAACACCATTACGAGATCCCGTGATAGGGGGGGCCCCGGAGGCCACCTGGCTTACGATAGTACAGCATTAAATAGTATAGTTAGCGAAGCTCGCCTGGTGGATGTCCACATCCGGCACACCCCAGGTCACGGGGGTTTCACCTTTCATAGAGGTAGCTGTAGGTCTAGGATAGATAGGTTTTTTTTGAAGGAGGATGCCATCTTTTCTGCAGTGTCCGCCGTTGAGGTGGAATTCTCCGATCACGTGTTTAATTTTCTTTTCTCTGAATGTTACAGAGACTCCCCGGATGGGAAGAGGGCTGTGGAAGCTGAATTCATCCCTGTTGGAAGAAGCGGAAGTGAGACAGTCCTTTGAGGAATTTCTTCAGAGCCAGGTACCGCTTTTGGATCTCTGTAGCAGTAAGTCTGAGTGGTGGGAGATCTTCAAAGAGAGGATGGCGGGGTTCTTCCGTCAGCTCTCGAGCCTCAGGAGTCAGAACAGGCACCGCTTGTATCAGGCTTTGAGGAGGAAACTCGAGCAGCTCGTCTCGACTGGGGGTGACCGTGAGGAGATCTCCAGGGTGAAGTCTTTGCTCAAGAGGTGTCAGTATGATAGGCACACATCTTTGGTTTTTGAGAGGGATTTCGGGAGGTATCGCTCGCCCGACCCTTACAGAAACTGTAAGATGTCAGTGAATTGTAAGATGGTGACAGGACTGATCGACAGTACGGGTTCCCTGAACCGATCCAAATCAGGGATCCTGGAGGTGGTCAGATCCTTTTACTCATGCCTCTTGGGAAAGAGGGATCTGGATCGAGACGGGATGTCGGCTTTCCTGGCTGAGACCATTCCTGAGCCAGGAGATGACCCCTCTCTTGATGTTTTGGTAGAGGCAATCAGGGAAGAGGAAGTGAGACTGGCCATTGATGGGCTTCGGCCCAAAAAATCGCCAGGTCCGGATGGCTTAACATCCGAGTTTTACAAGGCCTTTAGGGACTCCTTGGTCCCCCTCTTGACTGAGGTGTTTAATGAGTGCCTTTCCTCGGGTGCTCTTCCCAGCTCAATGAGGAGGTCAGCCCTGATTATCCTATCAAAGGGTAAGGACTCGTCCCGTATTGAGAACTGGCGTCCCATAGCGCTTCTCAATGTGGACCGGAAGGTTCTGGCAAAGGTGCTGTTTAATCGGCTGGTGAAGTTTGCACCCCAGCTCCTTTCGGGGGCTCAGCACTGCTCTGTTCCAGGCCGCAGTACTTTTAGTGCTGTGCTCGGTGTCCGAGAGGCAGTGGAGCAGGGCAGGGCGGGTCACTGGAAGGGGTACTTGCTGTCCTTAGATCAAGCGAAGGCCTTTGACAGGGTGAATCACGAGTACCTCTGGTCTGTCCTTTTGAGGTACGGTCTGCCTGGGAGGTTTGTAAATTGGTTAGAGACCTTATACCAGGGGGCTGAGACTTTTCAACTCATGAACGGTTGGGTTGGTCACCCTTTTGAGGTGAGTTCCGGGGTCCGCCAGGGTTGTCCTCTGAGCCCACTTTTATACGTGTTCGCGATCGATCCCTTCTTGAGGAGGGTAGATCGTGGACCGTTGGTGGGAGTCGGGATGGACCGGGCGGAGCCGGGGGCCACTCTGAGGGTGGTAGCGTACGCTGACGACGTCTCCCTCTTTGTGTCCTCGAGAGAGGAGGCGGATTGGGTCATGTCTGAGGTCGAACGCTACTCGGAGGCGTCCGGGTCCATGATCAACCGGGAAAAGTGCGAAAGTCTCTGGCTGGGAGGGGGAAATCCTAGTTTTGATCTCCCGGACACCCTTCCAGGGCCCCAGACCTCCGCCAAAATCCTAGGCATCGAATTTGGCCCCGGGGACTACCCCCAGCAAAATTGGGAGGGCAGACTTAAGATCGCCGCCCAAAAGGTGGACCAGTGGAAGGGTTGGTCTTTAACCCTGAGGGAAAGGGTCAACTTGGCCAAAGGCTTTCTGCTTCCCTTGTTAATATACCTGGGCAGTGTCTGCGTCTTGCCAGAACCTCTCTGGACACGGGTCTATAGCCTTTTCTTCCAGCTGTTATGGGGGAACAGGCTTAACCTAATTAAGAGAGAGGTCACGTACCGCACGAGGAGACTAGGTGGGTTGGGTATGGTCAACCCGGTGGTGTTTCTGATAAACACCTTTCTTAAGATCAATGTTGCCAACCTCTATTCAGAGAGGGCTCCTCCGTGGGTATTCTCCTACAGGGGTTGGTTTCGGCCTTTCTTCCAGGAATGGGAGACAGGAGGGCAGGTGAAGGACCTGCGCACACCACACGGACATCTCCCGGCTTATGCTACCCCGGTTCTGAAGGTGATCCGCCGGTGGGGTCTGGGAATGTGGGAAATCAGGACCATGTCGAGGAAATTCCTTGACAGCAGGGTTCTGTTGACCCATTTCCAGAAGCCCCTGGTGCTCAAGGATTGCCCAGGCCGGGATCTGGAGGTTGGGCTTGGGTTATTAAATTCCAAGCGGATCCCCTTGAAGTTTTGGGACTTGGCCTGGCGCTGCTTCCATGGGAGGCTGTATGTAAGGGACAACCTGAAGTGCAGGAGCTCCGATGATCGGGGTTGTCCCCGTGAGGAGTGTGGCGACATGTTGGAAAGCATGGAGCACTTCCTCCTTCAGTGTCCCTTTAATACAGGGGTCTACAACAGGGTGGGTGCTTCCATAGGCTGGCCTAGGCTGGCGTCCCTTTCTTATCCGGAGTGGGCTTATGGGGCATTCAGATCCCTGGGTGGCCGAGAACGGAGCACTTTATTCCTAGCTAGTGTAGTCATTAGGTTCCACACTTGGAGTGCACGGTGTTTAGTTTCCACGCAGCGGAAAGTCCTCCGCCAGGATGAGGTGGTTAGAAACATCTTGGGTGACTTGGGGAAGGTGCGCTCTTTGGAGTTCGAGAGGCTGGGTGCGAGGAGGGCTCTTGGCTTTGGAGGGGTTTCTCCTTTAACGTGCCCTAGGGAGAGCTGGTCTGTGTGAGATTGTTGGTAGGGTAAGATAAGGTGGTGTGGGTGTTGAGGGAGAGAAAAGTAGCGACAGATAGGGACAGGGAGGGCCAGTTTAGGGATAGCTAGATAGTTAGTTTTGATAAGCTAGGTAGAGTAGGGATAGGTAGGGATAGTTAGGGTCAGTTTCTTTTCTTTTAGGGGCAGATTTAGTTGGTGAGGGACAGGGTGCGTGTGTTGGTGGTTAGGGATGGGGCCTCTTAGAACTCCAGTTTCCCGGTGGTGGGCTGGTGTGTGGCACATTTAGCTTTTTGTTTTGTAAATTCAGGAAATAATGGATATTGGGCTTGCAGGCACTGAACTTGGGCCTTGCAAGTTATGTGGTCATTGTACAGTGTAAATGTTTATAATGTTGTGGTTTAAGTAACGTGTGGTTAATGTAATGTAATGTAGTGTTTTGTGTGGTAGGTCTGTTAATGTAATGTTTTGTATATACCGTATTTTTATGACTATAAGACGCACTTTTTTCCCCCCAAAATCGGGGGGGAAGAGATCTCGTTGCCGAGATTTGAACGAGAGTATGCGGCGGCCATCTTGCCGGAGGCCCCAGGCGGCCATTCCTCATGCCGGCACCACGTCGCAGCTGCGGGGGGGGCTTTCCGGCTGGGACGAGATGCCGGCGGAGCCCCCCACGCAGCCCAGAGGCCCGCTTGCTGCCCGAACACCACCACCGCACCACACATTGGATCGGGACCGCCACCGGAGGCACCGGCACCGCGTCGCAGCTGCGGGGGGGCTTTCCGGCTGGGACGAGATGCCGGCGGAGCCCCCCACGCAGCCCAGAGGCCCGCTGCTGCCCGGACACCACCACCGCATCGCAGCCAAGCTGCATTGGGAGCGCCGCCGCCCCGGATTTGTGAGTATATGGCCACCCTGGCCACCCCACATAACACAGCCACCCCACATAACACAGCCACCCCACATAACACAGCCATCCCACAGTGCCCAACCACCCCACACAGTGGTAAGCTAAATTCGGACTGTAAGACGGACCCCCATTTGACACATTATTTTTTTTCCCAATTTTCCTTCTGAAAATTTGGGGTGCCTCTTATGGTCCGGTGCGTCTTATAGTCCGAAAAATACGGTAAGTGTAAATAGTTATATGTTTTGGGGGGTATAGTTTAGGTTGGGTGGGGGTGTTTGTGTGGGGGGGAGGGCATGGAACTTGCCATGGACCCGAAAAATTTCTAAGGGCATAAACTTTCATGGACCCGTAAAGATTGCTGTGAAAAGGGCATGAACTCATGGACCTGTGGTGTGGTGAGGGGGAAAAAAAATAAATAAATTAAAAAAAAAATTAAAAAAAAAAAAAAATTTTTTTTCCATATCTTAGTGTATATAGTAGTGTATATAGTAGCGTTTATATATAGGTTGTGTTGTATGTATGGCCAGGTGAGGCCTTTTTTCTTTTTTTTGGGGGGGAGGTGCGTGAGTGTGTGTCAGTGTGAGTGTGTGTGCATGTTTCTTTGATGTCTTATATTTAATTTGTTTAATGATAATGTCCCTGCTGGGGGTCCTTTGGAGCTGCAATAGTTCTGAAGGAGAGAAAGGACTAAGGACTCTGGACTTTTTGGTTTAATTTTGTTTTGAAGCTGGTTTCTTTTGCTTCTGTTATTTATCTTAGCAATGTTCATTTATGTACAGTTTGAAATTTATTACGGTATGTATTGTTTATATTTTTTATAATAAAAAGAGCTACAGGATGTAACTCAGGATCAGTAATGTAATGTACAGTTAGGTCCATAAATATTTGGACAGAGACAACATTTATCTAATTTTGGTTCTAGACATTACCACAATGAATTTGAAACAAAACAAATCAGATGCAGTTGAAGTCCAGACTTTCAGCTTTCATTTGAGGGTATCCACATTAAAATTGGATGAAGGGTTTAGGAGTTTCAGCTCCTTAACATGTGCCACCCTGTTTTTAAAGGGACCAAAAGTAATTGGACAAATGACTCCAAGGCTATTTCATGGACAGGTGTGGGCAATCCCTTTGTTATGTCATTCTCAATTAAGCAGATGAAAGGGCCGGAGTTGATTTGAGGTGTGGTGTTTGCATTTGGAAGGTTTTGCTGTGAAGGAAACATGTGGTCACAGGAGCTCTCCATGCAGGTGAAACAAGCCATCCTTAAGCTGCAAGAACAGAAAAAAACCCATCCAAGAAATTGCTACAACATTAGAAGTGGCAAAATCTACAATTTGGTACATCCTGAGAAAGAAAGAAAGCACTGGTGAACTCATCAATCCAAAAAGACCTGGGAGCCCACGGAAGACAACAGTGGTGGATGATCGCCGCATACTTTCTTTGGTGAAGAAGAACCCGTTCACAACATCAACTGAAGTCCAGAACACTCTCAGTGAAGTAGGTGTATCTGTCTCTAAGTCAACAGTAAAGAGAAGACTCCATGAAAGTAAATACAAAGGGTTCACATCTAGATGCAAACCATTCATCAATTCCAAAAATAGACAGGCCAGAGTTAAATTTGCTGAAAAACACCTCCAGCAGCCAGCTCAGTTCTGGAAAAGTATTCTATGGACAGATGAGACAAAGATCAACCTGTACCAGAATGATGGGAAGCCAAAAGTTTGGAGAAGAAAGGGAACGGCACATGATCCAAGGCACACCACATCCTCTGTAAAACATGGTGGAGGCAACGTGATGGCATGGCCATGCATGGCTTTCAATGGCACTGGGTCACTTGTGTTTATTGAAGACATAACAGCAGACAAGAGTAGCCGGATGAATTCTGAAGTGTACCAGGATATACTTTCAGCCCAGATTCAGCCAAATGCTGCAAACTTGATTGGACGGCGCTTCATAGTACAGATGGATAATGACCCCAAGCATACAGCCAAAGCTACACAGGAGTTCATGAGTGCAAAAAAGTGGAACATTCTTCAATGGCCAAGTCAATCACCAGATCTTAACCCAATTGAGCATGCATTTCACTTGCTCAAATCCAGACTTAAGAGGGAAAGACCCACAAACAAGCAAGACCTGAAGGCTGCGGCTGTAAAGGCCTGGCAAAGCATTAAGAAGGAGGAAACCCAGCGTTTGGTGATGTCCATGGGTTCCAGACTTAAGGCAGTGATTGCCTCCAAAGGATTCACCACAAAATATTGAAAATAAAAATATTTTGTTTGGGTTATGTTTATTTGTCCAATTACTTTTGACCTCCTAAAATGTGGAGTGTTTGTAAAGAAATGTGTACAATTCCTACATTTTCTAACACATATTTTTGTTCAACCCTTCAAATTAAACGTTACAATCTGCACTTGAATTCTGTTGTAGAGGTTTCATTTCAAATCCAATGTGGTGGCATGCAGAGCCCAACTCGCGAAAATTGTGTCACTGTCCAAATATTTCTGGCCCTGACTGTATGTACACAGTGACTGCACCAGCAGAATAGTGAGTGCAGCTCTGGGGTATAATACAGGATGTAACTCAGGATCAGTAATGTATGTACACAGTGACTGCACCAGCAGAATAGTGAGTGCAGCTCTGGAGTATAATACAGGATGTAACTCAGGATCAGTAATGTAATGTATGTACACAGTGACTGCACCAGCAGAATAGTGAGTGTAGCTCTGGAGTATAATACAGGATGTAACTCAGGATCAGTAATGTAATGTATGTACACAGTGACTGCACCAGCAGAATAGTGAGTGCAGCTCTGGAGTATAATACAGGATGTAACTCAGGATCAGTAATGTAATGTATGTACACAGTGACTGCACCAGCAGAATAGTGAGTGCAGCTCTGGGGTATAATACAGGATGTAACTCAGGATCAGTAATGTATGTACACAGTGACTGCACCAGCAGAATAGTGAGTGCAGCTCTGGAGTGTAATACAGGATGTAACTCAGGATCAGTAATGTAATGTATGTACACACTGACTGCACCAGCAGAATAGTGAGTGCAGCTCTGGAGTATAATACAGGATGTAACTCAGGATCAGTAATGTAATGTATGTACACAGTGACTGCACCAGCAGAATAGTGAGTGCAGCTCTGGAGTATAATACAGGATGTAACTCAGGATCAGTAATGTAATGTATGTACACAGTGACTGCACCAGCAGAATAGTGAGTGCAGCTCTGGAGTATAATACAGGATGTAACTCAGGATCAGTAATGTAATGTATGTACACAGTGACTGCACCAGCAGAATAGTGAGTGCAGCTCTGGACTATAATACAGGATGTAACTCAGGATCAGTAATGTATGTACACAGTGACTGCACCAGCAGAATAGTGAGTGCAGCTCTGGAGTATAATACAGGATGTAACTCAGGATCAGTAATGTAATGTATGTACACAGTGACTGCACCAGCAGAATAGTGAGTGCAGCTCTGGAGTATAATACAGGAGGTAACTCAGGATCAGTAATGTATGTACACAGTGACTGCACCAGCAGAATAGTGAGTGCAGCTCTGGAGTATAATACAGGATGTAACTCAGGATCAGTAATGTAATATATGTACACAGTGACTGTGTCAAGATCCCGTCTGGGTTGGAGCCGATGTTACTGCAAACACTAGGGAAAGCAGAGGCAGGTAGCGTAGTCAGATGGCAGCCGGAGGTCGGTACACAGGAAAGCAGTGTTTGTAGCAATGGATCAGGCGGATAACGTAGTCAGGTGGCAGCCGGAGGTCGGTACACAGGAAAGGCAGTTCGGTAACAGAGGAGCAGGCAGATAACGTAGTCAGGTGGCAGCCGGAGGTCGGTACACAGGAGAGCAGTGTTTGTAGCAATGGATCAGGCGGAGAGCGTAGTCAGAAGGCAGGCCGAGGTCGGTTCACAGGAGAGCAGTGTTTGTAGCAATGGATCAGGCGGAGAGCGTAGTCAGAAGGCAGGCCGAGGTCGGTTCACAGGAGAGCAGTGTTTGTAGCAATGGATCAGCAGGAAACGCTTGACTAAAGGCTTGGAGCTCAATAATCTCGCAATGACACACCCACAGGGCCAGGTTTATATAGGGTGTGTAATTGGCAATCAGAGGCCCAAAAAGAGCACTAGGTGTAGCTAATCAGGAAGAACAGTCAATGGTATCAGGGTTCAGCAAGGAACTTTGCAGCCAGCAGAATAGCTCAGATGGTAGAGCTGCTGGCCAGTGGACAAGAGGTACTGGGTTCGACTCCTGACAGTACTCCCCTCCTTCCAGGATGGCCTCTGGACATCTCAGGAGCTGGCTTATCCGGGTACCTCTGATGAAAGGCTCTTGTTAGTCTAGGAGCATGGACGTTGTCCCTTGGTTCCCATGAATTTTCCTCTGGTCCGTAACCCTTCCACTGCACCAGATACTGCAGTTTACCTCTGAATTTTCGGGAGTCCAGAATCTTATCCACAATGTATTCTTCTTCACCACGGATCCTTTCTGGTGGAGGAGGTGGCTGAATTCTTCCTGGAAACGGGTTTTCACAGAAGGGTTTGAGCAAGGATATGTGAAACACTGGATGAATCTTTAGATTGTTGGGAAGTTTTAAACGAAAAGCAACCTGGTTAATTTTTGCAGAAATTTGAAAAGGTCCAATGAATTTCTGACCCAATTTGGAGGATGGCACATGTGTCTTAAGGTTTTTAGTGGACAGCCAAACTTTGTCTCCAACCTGAAGAGCAGGGGGCACTCTCCGATGTTTATCTGCTGCTTCCTTATATACTTCCTGGGTCTTGAGTAATATCTCTGATAATTCCTTCTGGGATTCCTGTAATTTTGCAAGCCTGTCATTTACAGCAGGAATGGGAGTGTTCACTGGCAGATTAGGGATAAATACTGGATGTACTCCATAATTAGCAAAAAATGGGGTTTGAGATGTAGCGCTATGTATGGAGTTGTTGTAGGAAAACTCTGCTGTTGGTAAATAGTCCACCCAGTCATCCTGAAGATAGGAAATGAAGCAATGGAGGTATTGCTCCAAAGTCTGGTTCGTTCTCTCCGTCTGGCCATTGGACTGAGGATGGAAAGCGGTAGAAAGATTCACCGTGACTCCCAAGGCTGTACAGAAACTCTTCCAAAATTTTGACGTAAACTGAACGCCTCTGTCAGACACCACGCTGTCAGGAATTCCATGTAACCTGAATACCTCTTTGATTATCAGTTCTGCAGTTTTTTCAGCAGTAGGAATTCCTTCAGTTGGAATAAAGTGGGCCATTTTTGTGAGTCGGTCCACTATGACAAGGATGACGGTCATCTGTTTGGAAGGGGGTAGTTCCACAATAAAATCCATGGAAATAGATCCCCAAGGCCTGGATGGAACTGGAAGTGGTTGCAAGAGTCCTAGAGGAGACGATCGTGGGGTCTTGTTTCGTGCGCATGTTAAACAGGTTGAAACATATTTCCTCACGTCCTTCCTACAATTAGGCCACCAAAAGAAACGAAGTAGTAAGTCTTGTGTTTTTGCAACTCCAGGATGTCCTGCCAGTTTAGAATCATGGACACTTTTGAGGACTTCAAGGCGAGAAGATTCAGGTACATATATTTTGTGTTTCTGCATCCAAAACCCCTCTTTGAATGAAAGATCGACGTCTTCCGAAGGATGGTTAAGGAAAGAGTCCTGTTGATATCCATCTTTAATTCTATTACATAGTCCTCTAGAGTGCAATATTCCCAAAAAATTTTTAGGGCCTAGAATTGTATCGTCATTACTAGACCTCTCCTGAGGTTCCGAACACATCCTGGACAGGGCGTCAGCCTTGCCATTTCTTGAACCAGGCCGGTAAGAAATTATAAAATTGAATCTTGAGAAAAATAAGGCCCATCGTGCTTGTCTTGCAGACAATCTTTTTGCTGTACGGAGGAATTCAAGATTCTTGAGGTCCGTGAGGACAGTCACAGGGTGATTGGCACCTTCCAAAAGATGTCTCCATTCGGAGAAGGCAACTTTAATGGCTAACAGTTCTTTATTACCGATGTCGTAGTTCTTTTCTGCAGATGACATGGTGTGGGAAAGAAACGCACATGGGTGAAGTTGCATTTTGTCCCCAACTCGCTGAGACAGAATGGCTCCCACTGCAGAGTCCGAGGCGTCCACTTCGACAGTAAATGGCAATTCAGGATTTGGGTGTACTAACAATGGAGCAGACGTAAAAAGAGTTTTCAATTTGTCAAAAGCCTCCTGTGCCTCCGGAGACCAGAAAAATGCTTTGGTCTTTTTTGTTAGTGTAGTAATTGGTAGTATGATCCGTGAAAAGTTCTTTATAAATTTTCGGTAAAAATTTGCAAATCCTATGAAACGCTGGACGTCTTTTAAATTTCTTGGAACAGGCCAGTCCACTACAGCATTGATTTTGCCGGGATCCATGCTCAGACCTTCTGGGGAGATGATATATCTCAGAAATTGGATACTGGTTTGTTCAAACTCACATTTTTCAAGTTTAATGTAAAGATGGTTCTCCTGTAGTCGTTCCAAGACTAACTGGACGTGCCTGCGATGCTCTTCCAAGGTGTCTGAAAATATAAGAATGTCATCGAGATAAGCCACAACGAATTGGTCCAAGAAATCTCGAAATACATCATTAATAAAATGTTGAAAGGTGGCTGGGGCATTGCTAAGACCAAAGGTCATAACCAGAGATTCGAAATGTCCATATCTCGTTCTGAAGGCGGTCTTCCACTCATCTCCTGGGCGAATCCGTATGAGGTTGTAAGCCCCTCTAAGATCCAGCTTCGTAAAGATTTTCGCAGAACGGAGTCTCTCAAATAGTTCAGGAATCAAGGGTAGCGGGTAGCGATTCTTGACAGTGATATTATTCATCTCTCTGTAGTCAATACATGGCCGCAGAGTGGAGTCTTTCTTTTCAACAAAGAACAGGGGTGCCCCAGCTGGAGATGTGGAAGGTCGAATAAAGCCTTTCTCTAAATTTTCATCCAGGAACTTTCTTAATACCTTCAATTCAGGTTCGGAAAGATTGTAAATCCGTCCAAATGGAATGGTTGCTCCTGGCAGCAATTCAATGGGACAGTCGTAAGGACGGTGAGGAGGTAATTGATCTGCTTTCTTCTTACTGCAGACATCAGAGAACTGCTGATATTGAGGTGGTAGTTTCTCTTCCTTCTCATGCGAAATCTCAGAGATTTGGACTTGTTGGAGAACAGGGGGTTCCTTATGACAATTATTCTTACAGTAGTCAGATGGAAAGGTGATGGTCCTTGATGCCCAGTTGATAGAAGGGTTATGGACTGAAAACCAGGGGATCCCTAGAATAACCGGAAATTTCGGAGATGAGATAAGGTGGAAACTGACAGCTTCATGATGATCCGGTTCGATACAAATCTCCAGTTCGATTGTCTCATGCGTGACAGGTCCAGAAGACAAGGGTGATCCATCCACCATTTCCACTTCAATTGGTGTGGATTTGGTCCTACTGGAAATATTATTATCACGTGTAAATTTTAAGTCCATAAAATTCCCTCCTGCTCCCGAATCCAACAGGGCAGAGCATTGTATTTTTTGGGTGCCCATTACAACCTGAATGGGGATTACAAAATGAGATGATGTAGTATGTATTTTGTCTATTTCTGGCGTTACTGATGAGATAGTCTGCAAGATGGAATCCGACTGCTGAGAAAGGTCCATATTGCTGGCAGACCTGTTGTTGGTAAAGGCTATAGTCCTTTTGTTAGGACAGTTGATGGCATAGTGTCCAGGGTCCCCACAATAGAGGCAGAGATGTTCTGCACGTCGCCTCTCCTTCTCCTGTGCAGAGAGTGGTCTTCGGATGACGTCGATCTGCATCGGTTCAGACACGCCTTGCGTCTTTTCTTGGTGGTCCGATGCTGAAAATGAGAAGCCAGGGCTATTCCCAAGTGCTCGCAGTCTCTCCTTTCTCCTTTCAGTAAGTCTCTGGTCAATCCGGATACATAGTTGAATAAAGTCCTCCAACTGGTCAGGGGTCTCAACCCTGGCAAGCTCGTCTTTCACTGGTTCTGATAACCCTCGTCGAAATTGACTTCTCTGGGCCGCTGGATTCCAGGTGGTGTCGGCCACCCAGCGACGGAACTCCGATGTGTATTCCGCAACAGAGCGACGTCCTTGGCGCAAATTATGTAATTTGGTTTCTGCTGTGGCACAGCGGTTTGGGTCATCAAAAACTTGATTCATAGCTGCGGTGAAGGCTTCCAGGTCATTAAGGAGGTCATAGTCCTTTTCTACATAAGGTGAAGCCCAAGCAAGAGCTTCATCCGTCAGGAGATTTATCATGAAAAAAACTTTCTTCCTCTCACTGGTAAAGGGAGCAGGTTGCATCTGGAAGTATATGCGGCATTGATTGAGGAATCCTCGGTACTGCTTGCGATCCCCACTGAACTTTGCAGGCAGCGGCAGCCGCGCGTTTGATTCGGACCCTGAATTGCGCACGTCCAGAAGTTGTTTTTGTAGCTCAATTACTTCCTGTTGTATCGCCGTGAAATCAGTTTGTAACTTGGCATATTTTCCTTGAGAGTCAGTACAAAAACTTTGAAGCTCCGTAACTTGCCGTCTCAGGGTGTTCACAGCGGACTCCATTTTGGAGCGAGATTATTCTGTCAAGATCCCGTCTGGGTTGGAGCCGATGTTACTGCAAACACTAGGGGAAGCAGAGGCAGGTAGCGTAGTCAGATGGCAGCCGGAGGTCGGTACACAGGAAAGCAGTGTTTGTAGCAATGGATCAGGCGGATAACGTAGTCAGGTGGCAGCCGGAGGTCGGTACACAGGAAAGGCAGTTCGGTAACAGAGGAGCAGGCAGATAACGTAGTCAGGTGGCAGCCGGAGGTCGGTACACAGGAGAGCAGTGTTTGTAGCAATGGATCAGGCGGAGAGCGTAGTCAGAAGGCAGGCCGAGGTCGGTTCACAGGAGAGCAGTGTTTGTAGCAATGGATCAGGCGGAGAGCGTAGTCAGAAGGCAGGCCGAGGTCGGTTCACAGGAGAGCAGTGTTTGTAGCAATGGATCAGCAGGAAACGCTTGACTAAAGGCTTGGAGCTCAATAATCTCGCAATGACACACCCACAGGGCCAGGTTTATATAGGGTGTGTAATTGGCAATCAGAGGCCCAAAAAGAGCACTAGGTGTAGCTAATCAGGAAGAACAGTCAATGGTATCAGGGTTCAGCAAGGAACTTTGCAGCCAGCAGAATAGCTCAGATGGTAGAGCTGCTGGCCAGTGGACAAGAGGTACTGGGTTCGACTCCTGACAGACTGCACCAGCAGAATAGTGAGTGCAGCTCTGGAGTATAATACAGGATGTAACTCAGGATCAGTAATGTAATGTATGTACACAGTGACTGCACCAGCAGAATAGTGAGTTCTGCTCTGGAGTATAATACAGGATGTAACTCAGGATCAGTAATGTATGTACACAGTGACTGCACCAGCAGAATAGTGAGTGCAGCTCTGGAGTATAATACAGGATGTAACTCAGGATCAGTAATGTATGTACACAGAGACTGCACCAGCAGAATAGTGAGTGCAGCTCTGGGGTATAATACAGGATGTAACTCAGGATCAGTAATGTAATGTATGTACACAGTGACTGCACCAGCAGAATAGTGAGTGCAGCTCTGGAGTACAATACAGGATGTAACTCTGGATCAGTAATGTAATGTATGTACACAGCGACTGCACCAGCAGAATAGTGAGTGCAGCTCTGGAGTATAATACAGGATGTAACTCAGGATCAGTAATGTAATGTATGTACACAGTGACTGCACCAGCAGAATAGTGAGTGCAGCTCTGGAGTATAATAAAGGATGTAACTCAGGATCAGTAATGTATGTACACAGTGACTGCACCAGCAGAATAGTGAGTGCAGCTCTGGAGTATAATACAGGATGTAACTCAGGATCAGTAATGTATGTACACAGTGACTGCACCAGCAGAATAGTGAGTGCAGCTCTGGAGTATAATACAGGATGTAACTCAGGATCAGTAATGTATGTACACAGTGACTGCACCAGCAGAATAGTGAGTGCAGCTCTGGAGTATAATACAGGATGTAACTCAGGATCAGTAATGTAATGTATGTACACAGTGACTGCACCAGCAGAATAGTGAGTGCAGCTCTGGAGTATAATACAGGATGTAACTCAGGATCAGTAATGTAATATATGTACACAGTGACTGCACCAGCAGAATAGTGAGTGCAGCTCTGGAGTATAATACAGGATTTAACTCAGGATCAGTAATGTACTGTATGTACACAGTGACTGCACCAGCAGAATAGTGAGTGCGGCTCTAGGGTATAATACAGGATTTAACTCAGGATCAGTAATGTACTGTATGTACACAGTGACTGCACCAGCAGAATAGTGAGTGCAGCTCTGGAGTATAATACAGGATGTAACTCAGGATCAGTAATGTAATGTATGTACACAGTGACTGCACCAGCAGAATAGTGAGTGCAGCTCTGGAGTACAATACAGGATGTAACTCAGGATCAGTAATGTAATGTATGTACACAGTGACTGCACCAGCAGAATAGTGAGTGCAGCTCTGGAGTATAATACAGGATGTAACTCAGGATCAGTAATGTAATGTATGTACACAGTGACTGCACCAGCAGAATAGTAAGTGCAGCTCTGGAGTACAATACAGGATGTAACTCAGGATCAGTAATGTAATATATGTACACAGTGACTGCACCAGCAGAATAGTGAGTGCAGCTCTGGAGTATAATACAGGATGTAACTCAGGATCAGTAATGTAATGTATGTACACAGTGACTGCACCAGCAGAATAGTGAGTGCAGCTCTGGAGTATAATACAGGATGTAACTCAGGATCAGTAATGTAATGTATGTACACAGTGACTGCACCAGCAGAATAGTGAGTGCAGCTCTGGAGTATAATACAGGATGTAACTCAGGATCAGTAATGTAATGTGTGTACACAGTGACTGCACCAGCAGAATAGTGAGTGCAGCTCTGGAGTATAATACAGGATGTAACTCAGGATCAGTAATGTATGTACACAGTGACTGCACCAGCAGAATAGTGAGTGCAGCTCTGGAGTATAATACAGGATGTAACTCAGGATCAGTAATGTAATGTATGTACACAGTGACTGCACCAGCAGAATAGTGAGTGCTGCTCTGGAGTATAATACAGGATGTAACTCAGGATCTGTAATGTATGTACACAGTGACTGCACCAGCAGAATAGTGAGTGCAGCTCTGGAGTATAATACAGGATGTAACTCAGGATCAGTAATGTATGTACACAGTGACTGCACCAGCAGAATAGTGAGTGCAGCTCTGGAGTACAATACAGGATGTAACTCTGGATCAGTAATGTAATGTATGTACAGTCATGGCCAAAAGTTTTGAGAATGACACAAATATTAATTTTTACAAAGTCTACTGCTTCACTTTTTCTAATGGCAATTTGCATATACTCCAGAATGTTATAAAGAGTGATCAGCTTAACAGCAATTACTTGCAAAGTCAATATTTGGCTAGAAAATGAACTTTATCCCCAAAACACATTTCAACATCATTGCAGCCCTGCCTTAAAAGGACCAGCTAACCTCTTTTCAGTGATTTCTCCATTAACACAGGTGTGGGTGTTGATGAGGACATGGCTGGAGATCAATCTGTCATGATTAAGTAAGAATGACACCACTGGACACTTTAAAAGGAGGCTGGTGCTTGGCATCATTGTTTCTCTTCTGTTAACCATGGTGATCTCTAAAGAAACACGTGCAGTCATCATTGCAATTCACAAAAATGGCCTAACAGGGAAGAGTATCGCAGCTAGAAAGATTGCACCTCAGTCAACAATCTATCGCATCATCAAGAACTTCAAGGAGAGAGGTTCCATTGTTGCCAAAAAAGGCTTCAAGGCGCCCAAGAAAGACCAGCAAGCGCCAGGACTGTCTCTTAAAAGTGTTTTAGCTGCAGGATCGGGCTACCAGCAGTGCAGAGCTTGCTCAGGAATGGCAGCAGGCAGGTGTGAGTGCATCTGCACGCACTGTGAGGCGGATACTCTTGGAGCAAGGCCTGGTCTCAAGGAGGGCAGCAAAGAAGTAACTTCTCTCCAGAAAAAACATCATGGACAGACTGATATTCTGCAAAAGGTACAGGCAGTGGACTGCTGAGGACTGGGGTAAAGTTATTTTCTCTGATGAATCCCCTTTTCGATTGTTTGGGACATCAGGAAAACGCCTCATTCGGAGAAGACAAGGTGAGCGCTACCACCAGTCTTGTCTCATGCCAACTGTTAAGCATCCTGAAACCATTCATGTGTGGGGTTGCTTCTCAGCCAAGGGAATCGGCTCTCTCACAATCTTGCCTAAAAACACAGCCATGAATAAAGAATGGTACCAGAATGTCCTCCAAGAGCAACTTCTCCCAACCCTCCAAGAGCAGTTTGGCAATCAACAATGCCTTTTCCAGCATGATGGAGCACCTTGCCATAAAGCAAAGGTGATAACTAAATGGCTCAGGGAACAAAACATAGAGATTTTGGGTCCATGGCCTGGAAACTCCCCAGATCTTAATCCCATTGAGAACTTGTGGTCAATCATCAAGAGACGGGTGGACAAACAAAAACCTAAAAATTCTGACAAAATGAAAGCATTGATTGTGCAAGAATGGACTGCTATCAGTCAGGATTTGGTCCAGAAGTTGATTGAGAGCATGCCAGGGAGAATTGCAGAGGTCCTGAAGAAGAAGGGTCAACACTGCAAATATTGACTTGCTGCATTAACTCATTCTAACTGTCAATATAAGCTTTTGTTACTCATATGTTTGCAATTATTATATTTCTGTCTGTGATAAAAACATCTGTCAAACACACATAAAAACCAGAGGGCAGCAGATCATGTGAAAATATAATATTTGTGTCATTCTCAAAACTTTTGGCCATGACTGTACACAGCGACTGCACCAGCAGAATAGTGAGTGCAGCTCTGGAGTATAATACAGGATGTAACTCAGGATCAGTAATGTAATGTATGTACACAGTGATTGCACCAGCAGAATAGTGAGTGCAGCTCTGGAGTATAATACAGGATGTAACTCAGGATCAGTAATGTAATGTATGTACACAGTGACTGCACCAGCAGAATAGTGAGTGTAGCTCTGGAGTATAATACAGGATGTAACTCAGGATCAGTAATGTAATGTATGTACACAGTGACTGCACCAGCAGAATAGTGAGTGCAGCTCTGGAGTATAATACAGGATGTAACTCAGGATCAGTAATGTAATGTATGTACACAGTGACTGCACCAGGAGAATAGTGAGTGCAGCTCTGGCGTATAATACAGGATGTAACTCAGGATCAGTAATGTAATGTATGTACACAGTGACTGCACCAGCAGAATAGTGAGTGCAGCTCTGGAGTATAATACAGGATGTAACTCAGGATCAGTAATGTATGTACACAGTGACTGCACCAGCAGAATAGTGAGTGCAGCTCTGGGGTATAATACAGGATGTAACTCAGGATCAGTAATGTAATGTATGTACACAGTGACTGCACCAGCAGAATAGTGAGTGCAGCTCTGGAGTATAATACAGGATGTAACTCAGGATCAGTAATGTATGTACACAGTGACTGCACCAGCAGAATAGTGAGTGCAGCTCTGGAGTATAATACAGGATATAACTCAGGGTCAGTAATGTATGTACACAGTGACTGCACCAGCAGAATAGTGAGTGTAGCTCTGGAGTATAATACAGGATGTAACTCAGGATCAGTAATGTAATGTATGTACACAGTGACTGCACCAGCAGAATAGTGAGTGTAGCTCTGGAGTATAATACAGGATGTAACTCAGGATCAGTAATGTAATGTATGTACACAGTGACTGCACCAGCAGAATAGTGAGTGCAGCTCTGGAGTATAATACAGGATGTAACTCAGGATCAGTAATGTAATGTATGTACACAGTGACTGCACCAGCAGAATAGTGAGTGCAGCTCTGGCGTATAATACAGGATGTAACTCAGGATCAGTAATGTAATGTATGTACACAGTGACTGCACCAGCAGAATAGTGAGTGCAGCTCTGGAGTATAATACAGGATGTAACTCAGGATCAGTAATGTATGTACACAGTGACTGCACCAGCAGAATAGTGAGTGCAGCTCTGGGGTATAATACAGGATGTAACTCAGGATCAGTAATGTAATGTATGTACACAGTGACTGCACCAGCAGAATAGTGAGTGCAGCTCTGGAGTATAATACAGGATGTAACTCAGGATCAGTAATGTATGTACACAGTGACTGCACCAGCAGAATAGTGAGTGCAGCTCTGGAGTATAATACAGGATATAACTCAGGGTCAGTAATGTATGTACACAGTGACTGCACCAGCAGAATAGTGAGTGCAGCTCTGGAGTACAATACAGGATGTAACTCTGGATCAGTAATGTAATGTATGTACACAGCGACTGCACCAGCAGAATAGTGAGTGCAGCTCTGGAGTATAATACAGGATGTAACTCAGGATCAGTAATGTAATGTATGTACACAGTGACTGCACCAGCAGAATAGTGAGTGCAGCTCTGGGGTACAATACAGGATGTAACTCTGGATCAGTAATGTAATGTATGTACACAGCGACTGCACCAGCAGAATAGTGAGTGCAGCTCTGGAGTATAATACAGGATGTAACTCAGGATCAGTAATGTAATGTATGTACACAGTGACTGCACCAGCAGAATAGTGAGTGCAGCTCTGGAGTATAATAAAGGATGTAACTCAGGATCAGTAATGTATGTACACAGTGACTGCACCAGCAGAATAGTGAGTGCAGCTCTGGAGTATAATACAGGATGTAACTCAGGACCAGTAATGTATGTACACAGTGACTGCACCAGCAGAATAGTGAGTGCAGCTCTGGAGTATAATACAGGAGGTAACTCAGGATCAGTAATGTATGTACACAGTGACTGCACCAGCAGAATAGTGAGTGCAGCTCTGGAGTATAATACAGGATGTAACTCAGGATCAGTAATGTAATGTATGTACACAGTGACTGCACCAGCAGAATAGTGAGTGCAGCTCTGGGGTACAATACAGGATGTAACTCTGGATCAGTAATGTAATGTATGTACACAGCGACTGCACCAGCAGAATAGTGAGTGCAGCTCTGGAGTATAATACAGGATGTAACTCAGGATCAGTAATGTAATGTATGTACACAGTGACTGCACCAGCAGAATAGTGAGTGCAGCTCTGGAGTATAATACAGGATGTAACTCAGGATCAGTAATGTAATGTATGTACACAGTGACTGCACCAGCAGAATAGTGAGTGCAGCTCTGGAGTATAATACAGGATGTAACTCAGGATCAGTAATGTAATGTATGTACACAGTGACTGCACCAGCAGAATAGTGAGTGCAGCTCTGGAGTACAATACAGGATGTAACTCTGGATCAGTAATGTAATGTATGTACACAGCGACTGCACCAGCAGAATAGTGAGTGCAGCTCTGGAGTATAATACAGGATGTAACTCAGGATCAGTAATGTAATGTATGTACACAGCGACTGCACCCAGCAATAGTGAGTGCAGCTCTGGAGTCTCACACAGGAAGGGGCGGAGCTTGACGTGTGCTCGGTGTCTGCAGCTGCTTGGAAAGATCTCTGCAAAGGGAGGATTTTTTTTTCCCTGGTCCACCTGCCTGCCTTCCCACAGAGAGACACTTATCCCTGGGACCGTTTGGAGAGCTGTTGTTTGGGGATGAGATCTGCGAGGATGGGGCAACCGGGAAGGGGAAGAAAAGAAAAAAAAAAGCCAGAGTCACCACCATAGACAAATTCGTCTATGCTCCCCTTCCTGGGGCCCCCCTGTCCCGTTGTGTGGAACCCGCTACCCACCCCGGCTCGGGCCCTGTGGTGGGTCCGCAGCAAGGGAGCGGGGAGAGAAGAGTCTGCCCGGGTCTGGGTGCCATGTCTGGTGGTGGCAGCTCGGACTCAGGCAGCGATATGGAGAGTGTCGGTGCCGGTGTTGTTGATGGTGGTGGTGCTCGGGCCCAGTCCTCTGTGGCAGCGGGGGCTGGCCCGGCACCTGGAGTCGGTACAGCCAGGGCCGCATCTCTGGCGGCGAGAGCTGGGGTCTCTGGGCCCCCCACACGCGGATCCGCTCAGACTGGATCATTTTTGGGGGTCCAGAGACCAAGAAAGGGCGCGGAGTCTGCCGTAAGGCAGCAAGTTAAAAAGTGCAAGCTGTTGGTCGCTCCCCTGGCGGTGTCCGCGGCAGGGTCGGGGTCCTCTGCGCGTCGATCCAATAAGGGGTCCGCGCCGGGGGCCCCGCCGCCGCTGGGCGCCGAGGGGGAGTGGCCGACCTTGCCAAAAGCGAGTCGTGGGTACAAGAAGGCGGTGGTGGCCTGTGAGGGGGGCGTGTCCTCCTCAGCCGCTGTCCCACCCGCTATTGTCGCGTCTGGCGGGGGGGGCGTAGCCTTGCGGGCTGCTGCCTCACCCGCTATGACTGCGGCTGGCGGTGGGGGCGTGGCCTGGGCGGCCGCAGCTCCGCTCGCTGTGCTCACGGCTGGCGGGGGGAGCGTGGCCTTTCGGGCTTTCGCTCTACCCGCCATTGCCGTGACCAGCGGGGGGGGCGTGGCCTCGGCGGGCCCGCTGCCTTCTGTCCCACCCAAAACAATGCCCGAGAGAGCTGGCAAGGGGTTGCCGGGGTCCTCGGCCCGCTTACCTCCATCTGGTGGTGCAGGGGCTCCGGTGCCCCAAGAGAAGCCAGCACAGGTTTCCAGTGGGGGGCAGGGTGCAGAGGCAGAGCTTGTCCCTGTCCCAAATGTAACAACAGAAAAAAAAATGGAGCCAGAGAGCCCAGGAAGTGCTGCTGCTCCTGAGCCCAGGCAGAGCTTACTAGGTGGGCTTTGTTCTGCGGCTCGTAAAGGGGCGGCAGTACTCCTGGGCAAAAACAATACGGGGCAGAGCACCAATCAGCCAGGGCCCCCAGCAGGTAAAAAACGAAACAGCAAGGAAAATAATATTGAAAATTCTGATGAATTGGCTGAGGTGAATGGTATGAGTGAGGTGAGTGACATGAGTGATGTGGATGTGGGAGTGAATGCAAAGGGAGTGAGTGTTGGTGAGGGAGGGGCTGGCCCATCTGGCCCCCAGCAGTGAGACCCCGTTCTTTTGCGGGGGTTGTGGCTGGGGCTCCGGGGGGTTCTCGGGGGGTCTCCTTGCCTCCGGACTCTGGGGACGGCGTTTTGCACCGCCGTTTTCTGGAGGCCCTTAAAAAAGGAGAGCGGTCGGTCAGTGTAGAGGGAAGAGAGGTGGACTTGTCTTTCTGGTTGGAGAGACATGGCCTGGCCGCCTTCCAAGATAGAAGGGAGGGGGAAACCATTTGGTCCCTCCCGACAGCCGGGCAAGGGCCGGCCAGGAGGAATGTGGTCCGTCTTCGCTGGAGGGGCGGTGAAGCTTGCCCACCCAGGAGTAGGGTGGTGGAGCTCCTCCTGAAGATGGGCTTCAGGGCGATGGACATCTTTGCCCTGATCCATCCCTCGGCCACCCTATTCTTCGACATCAGTTTCGTTCGGCCGGAGGGGCTAGAGCTCTTCTGGTCTAATTACGAGCTGGTAAAGGGGGAGCCCGGATGGCGAGGCTTCGCCGTACAGGCGTTGTCTCGCCAAAATGCCGTTAAGAGAGTGACCGTGGTGACTTGTAACGAGTCACTCTCCGGCGTTGACATCATGACGTGGCTTTCCCGTTATGGGGAAGTCACGGACGTCCCCAAAAAAAATCGGGACGAGTTCGGTATCTGGTCGGGGGGCTGGACCTTCATGATGAAGTTGAAGGTCTCAGGGGGTACCGTCACCCACATCCCTTCCTCGGCGTTCCTAGGGAGGGACAGGATCCTGGTCTTCTACCAGGGGCAGCCGAAGGTCTGCCACAAGTGCGGTGATCCCCGCCACTTCAGCGCAAGCTGCAAGGTGCAGAAATGTGCCTTGTGTGGTGGGGTAGGTCATCTCGCCGCATCTTGCAAGGACATTCGGTGCCACCTGTGTGGTGACCTAGGTCACCCGTATAGCCGCTGCCCTCGCTCCTTTACCAATGCCGCTGCAGGCCCGGTGGGGGAGACCGTGAGGGAGCAACCCCTGACGGCGCGACCTCTGCTGTGGCAGGTGGTGGTGGCGGGAGAGGGGCTAAGGGGCCAGTGAGGAAGGACAAGGCCAATAGAGGTCCCTCTTACCAGAGGAGACAGGAAAATCGCCACGGGGGTGAGGGGCGGGGAGAGCCTCAGGCAACTGGGGTGATGCCTGCCCTCCCCTCTAGGCCGGTGTCTCTGAGGCCCCGGGGGAGGAAGAGGTATGCGAGGAGATCAGGAGGTTGGAGAGGGAGGAAAACCTGGCTGACTCCGACAACTCCTCCCAGTATGAAAGTGTGGATGAGGAGGTCACGGATCAGCCTACAGTAGAGAAGGGTGATAAAAAGCGTACCGGAAGGAGGAAGAAGAAGGTGGTTAAGCCTTCCAAACCTCCTCCCCCGACCGTAAGTATGCCAACGGAAGGGCTCACCGGCTCCCCTCTGATCGCCCTCTCCAACCGGTACCAAGCCCTCGACGACCCTGCTGGGACGGAGGTCGGGGGCGAGGGGCCGGGGGCGCCATCTGGGGGGCTTTCAGGGGATGGCGGAGTCTGTCCCCCAGGGGACGCTGTTTCCTCTGGGGGGGGACAGACCTGGAGCCCGGAGGCAAGGAGACCATGGGGATGGATACCTCGTCTTCCCTAAAACGGAAGGGATCAGACCCCTCTTCGGAGGGGAAAGATGGGAAAGACGGGGTGGGGAAGAAGAAGGCCATCTAACCCAATCACCCATGATGGCGGAACTCACCCCGTTGACTCTGGCGTCCATTAATGTCGCCAGTATTAAGTCAGATGCGGCCAGATTTGCGGCCTTTGATTTTTTCACCCGATTTGAGGCTGAAATTTTGTTTTTGCAAGAGACCCGACTAACAGACATGGGGGCCATCCATAAAGCCAGGAGGGAGTGGAGGTGTGGGCCCTCATACTGGTCTCTTGCGGCCGAGCCGTATAGCGGGGTGGCGGTCCTTTTTAAGACCGCGGAGGTGGAATGCCGACGGGTTATTGAGATAGAAATGGGGAGGTGCCTGGTCTTAGACGTTTTCATGAGGGGACAGGAGCTTCGGCTCATAAACATCTATGGTCCACAATCCAAGTGGGACCGCAAATGTCTCTTCATGAAGATCAAGCCCTTTCTTTTTACGAGCCGGCAGGTGGTCTTCGGTGGGGATTTTAACACCATTACGAGATCCCGTGATAGGGGGGCCCCGGAGGCCACCTGGCTTACGATAGTACAGCATTAAATAGTATAGCTAGCGAAGCTCGCCTGGTGGATGTCCACATCCGGCACACCCCAGGTCACGGGGGTTTCACCTTTCATAGAGGTAGCTGTAGGTCTAGGATAGATAGGTTTTTTTTGAAGGAGGATGCCATCTTTTCTGCAGTGTCCGCCGTTGAGGTGGAATTCTCCGATCACTGTTTAATTTTCTTTTCTCTGAATGTTACAGAGACGCCCCGGATGGGAAGAGGGCTGTGGAAGCTGAATTCATCCCTGTTGGAAGAAGCGGAAGTGAGACAGTCCTTTGAGGAATTTCTTCAGAGCCAGGTACCGCTTTTGGATCTCTGTAGCAGTAAGTCTGAGTGGTGGGAGATCTTCAAAGAGAGGGTGGCGGGGTTCTTCCGTCAGCTCTCGAGCCTCAGGAGTCTGAACAGGCACCGCTTGTATCAGGCTTTGAGGAGGAAACTCGAGCAGCTCGTCTCGACTGGGGGTGACCGTGAGGAGATCTCCAGGGTGAAGTCTTTGCTCAAGAGGTGTCAGTATGATAGGCACACATCTTTGGTTTTTGAGAGGGATTTCGGGAGGTACCGCTCGCCCGACCCTTACAGAAACTGTAAGATGTCAGTGAATTGTAAGATGGTGACAGGACTGATCGACAGTACGGGTTCCCTGAACCGATCCAAATCAGGGATCCTGGAGGTGGTCAGATCCTTCTACTCGCACCTCTTGGAAAAGAGGGATCTGGATCGAGACGGGATGTCGGCTTTCCTGGCTGAGACCATTCCTGAGCCAGGAGATGACCCCTCTCTTGATGTTTTGGTAGAGGCAATCAGGGAAGAGGAAGTGAGACTGGCCATTGATGGGCTTCGGCCCAAAAAATCGCCAGGTCCGGATGGCTTAACATCCGAGTTTTACAAGGCCTTTAGGGACTCCTTGGTCCCCCTCTTGACTGAGGTGTTTAATGAGTGCCTTTCCTCGGGTGCTCTTCCCAGCTCAATGAGGAGGTCAGCCCTGATTATCCTATCAAAGGGTAAGGACTCGTCCCGTATTGAGAACTGGCGTCCCATAGCGCTTCTCAATGTGGACCGGAAGGTTCTGGCAAAGGTGCTGTTTAATCGGCTGGTGAAGTTTGCACCCCAGCTCCTTTCGGGGGCTCAGCACTGCTCTGTTCCAGGCCGCAGTACTTTTAGTGCTGTGCTCAGTGTCCGAGAGGCAGTGGAGCAGGGCAGGGCGGGTCACTGGAAGGGGTACTTGCTGTCCTTAGATCAAGCAAAGGCCTTTGACCGGGTGAATCACGAGTACCTCTGGTCTGTCCTTTTGAGGTACGGTCTGCCTGGGAGGTTTGTAAATTGGTTAGAGACCTTATACCAGGGGGCTGAGACTTTTCCACTCGTGAACGGTTGGGTTGGTCACCCTTTTGAGGTGAGTTCCGGGGTCCGCCAGGGTTGTCCTCTGAGCCCACTTTTATACGTGTTCGCGATCGATCCCTTCTTGAGGAGGGTAGATCGTGGACCGTTGGTGGGAGTCGGGATGGACCGGGCGGAGCCGGGGGCCACTCTGAGGGTGGTAGCGTACGCTGACGACGTCTCCCTCTTTGTGTCCTCGAGAGAGGAGGCGGATTGGGTCATGTCTGAGGTCGAACGCTACTCGGAGGCGTCCGGGTCCATGATCAACCGGGAAAAGTGCGAAAGTCTCTGGCTGGGAGGGGGAGATCCTAGTTTTGATCTCCCGGACACCCTTCCAGGGCCCCAGACCTCCGCCAAAATCCTAGGCATCGAATTTGGCCCCGGGGACTACCCCCAGCAAAATTGGGAGGGCAGACTTAAGATCGCCGCCCAAAAGGTGGACCAGTGGAAGGGTTGGTCTTTAACCCTGAGGGAAAGGGTCAACTTGGCCAAAGGCTTTCTGCTTCCCTTGTTAATATACCTGGGCAGTGTCTGCGTCTTGCCAGAGCCTCTCTGGACACGGGTCTATAGCCTTTTCTTCCAGCTGTTATGGGGGAACAGGCTTAACCTAATTAAGAGAGAGGTCACGTACCGCACGAGGAGACTAGGTGGGTTGGGTATGGTCAACCCGGTGGTGTTTCTGATAAACACCTTTCTTAAGATCAATGTTGCCAACCTCTATTTAGAGAGGGCTCCTCCGTGGGTATTCTCCTGCAGGGGTTGGTTTCGGCCTTTCTTCCAGGAATGGGAGACAGGAGGGCAGGTGAAGGACCTGCGCACACCGCACGGACATCTCCCGGCTTATGCTACCCCGGTTCTGAAGGTGATCCGCCGGTGGGGTCTGGGAATGTGGGAAATCAGGACCATGTCGAGGAAATTCCTTGACAGCAGGGTTCTGTTGACCCATTTCCAGAAGCCCCTGGTGCTCAAGGATTGCCCAGGCCGGGATCTGGAGGTTGGGCTTGGGTTATTAAATTCCAAGCGGATCCCCTTGAAGTTTTGGGACTTGGCCTGGCGCTGCTTCCAAGGGAGGCTGTATGTAAGGGACAACCTGAAGTGCAGGAGCTCCGATGATCGGGGTTGTCCCCGTGAGGAGTGTGGCGACATGTTGGAAAGCATGGAGCATTTCCTCCTTCGGTGTCCCTTTAATACAGGGGTCTACAACAGGGTGGGTGCTTCCATAGGCTGGCCTAGGCTGGCGTCCCTTTCTTATCCGGAGTGGGCTTATGGGGCATTCAGATCCCTGGGTGGCCGAGAACGGAGCACTTTATTCCTGGTTAGTGTAGTCATTAGGTTCCACACTTGGAGTGCACGGTGTTTAGTTTCCACGCAGCGGAAAGTCCCCCCCCAGGATGAGGTGCTTAGAAACATCTTGGGTGACCTGGGGAAGGTGTGCTCTTTGGAGTTCGAGAGGCTGGGCGCGAGGAGGGCCTCTTGGCTTTGGAGGGGTTTCTCCTTTAACATGCCATAGGGAGAGCT
Organism: Oophaga sylvatica; assembly: GCA_033576555.1. NCBI lineage: Eukaryota > Metazoa > Chordata > Amphibia > Anura > Dendrobatidae > Oophaga > Oophaga sylvatica. Next base: position 33,876 of record JARQOD010005391.1, read on the forward strand.
GGTCTGTGTGAGATTGTTGGTAGGGTAAGATAAGGTGGTGTGGGTGTTGAGGGAGAGAAAAGTAGGGTCAGATAGGGACAGGGAGGGCCAGTTTAGGGATAGCTAGATAGTTAGTTTTGATAAGCTAGGTAGAGTAGGGATAGGTAGGGGCAGGTAGGGATAGTTAGGGTCAGTTTCTTTTCTTTTAGGGGCAGATTTAGTTGGTGAGGGACAGGGTGCGTGTGTTGGTGGTTAGGGACGGGGCCTCTTAGGACTCCAGTTTCCCGGTGGTGGGCTGGTGTGTGGCACATTTAGCTTTTTGTTTTGTAAATTCAGGAAATAATGGATATTGGGCTTGCAGGCGCTGAACTTGGGCCTTGCAAGTTATGTGGTCAGTGTACAGTGTAAATGTTTATAATGTTGTGGTTTAAGCAAAGTGTGGTTAATGTAATGTAATGTGGGTAAAGTAATGTAATGTAGTGTTTTGTGTGGTAGGTCTGTTAATGTAATGTTTTGTATATAAGTGTAAATAGTTATATGTTTGGGGGGGTATAGTTTAGGTTGGGTGGGGGTGTTTGTGTGGGGGGAGGGCATGGAACCTGCCATGGACCCGAAAAATTTTAATAACACACATTTCTTGAAAAGGGCATGAAACCTTCGTGGCTAGTTTGTGGGGAAAAGAAAAGAAGAAAAAAAAAAAGAAAAAAAAAAAAAAAAAAAAAAATAAATAAAAAAAAAAAAAAAAAATTCCATATCTTAGTGTATATAGTAGTGTATATAGTAGCGTTTATATATAGGTTGTGTTGTATGTATGGCCAGGTGAGGCCTTTTTTCTTTTTTTTTTGGGGAGGTGCGTGATTGTGTGTCAGTGTGAGTGTGTGTGCATGTTTCTTTTATGTCTTATATTTAATTTTGTTTAATGATAATGTCCCTGCTGGGGGTCCTTTGGAGCTGCAATAGTTCTGAAGGAGAGAAAGGACTAAGGACTCTGGACTTTTTGGTTTAATTTTGTTTTGAAGCTGGTTTCTTTTGTTTCTGTTATTTATCTTAGCAATGTTCATTTATGTACAGTTAGAAATGTATTATGGTATGTATTGTTTATATTTTTTATAATAAAAAGAGCTACAGGATGTAACTCAGGATCAGTAATGTAATGTATGTACACAGTGACTGCACCAGCAGAATAGTGAGTGCAGCTCTGGGGTATAATACAGGATATAACTCAGGATCAGTAATATATGTACACAGCAACTGCACCAGCAGAATAGTGAGTGCAGCTCTGGGGTATAATACAGGATGTAACTCAGGATCAGTAATGTAATGTATGTACACAGTGACTGCACCAGCAGAATAGTGAGTGCAGCTCTGGAGTATAATAAAGGATGTAACTCAGGATATGTAATGTAATGTATGTACACAGTGACTGCACCAGCAGAATAGTGAGTGCAGCTCTGGAGAATAATACAGGATGTAACTCAGGATCAGTAATGTATGTACACAGTGACTGCACCAGCAGAATAGTGAGTGCAGCTCTGGGGTATAATACAGGATGTAACGCAGGATCAGTAATGTAATGTACACAGTGACTGCACCAGCAGAATAGTGAGTGCAGCTCTGGAGTATAATACAGGATGTAACTCAGGATCAGTAATGTATGTACACAGTGATTGCAGCAGCAGAATAGTGAGTGCAGCTCTGGAGTATAATACAGGAGGTAACTCAGGATCAGTAATGTAATGTATGTACACAGTGATTGCAGCAGCAGAATAGCGAGTGCAGCTCTGGAGTATAATACAGGATATAACTCAGGATCAGTAATGTATGTACACAGTGACTGCACCAGCAGAATAGTGAGTGCAGCTCTGGAGTATAATACAGGAGGTAACGCAGGATATGTAATGTAATGTATGTACACAGTGACTGCACCAGCAGAATAGTGAGTGCAGCTCTGGAGTATAATACAGGATGTAACTCAGGATCAGTAATGTATGTACACAGTGATTGCAGCAGCAGAATAGTGAGTGCAGCTCTGGAGTATAATACAGGAGGTAACTCAGGATCAGTAATGTAATGTATGTACACAGTGATTGCAGCAGCAGAATAGCGAGTGCAGCTCTGGAGTATAATACAGGATATAACTCAGGATCAGTAATGTATGTACACAGTGATTGCAGCAGCAGAATAGCGAGTGCAGCTCTGGAGTATAATACAGGAGGTAACGCAGGATATGTAATGTAATGTATGTACACAGTGACTGCACCAGCAGAACAGTGAGTGCAGCTCTGGTTAAATAAAAATCTAGAGAAAAAATAAGTTGTGTAAGTGATAATAGGGGGCTCAGTGTTTCTACTTGTTCTCCACAGTGATGAGGAGACTCTGCCGCTGCTCACGCTCTCCACGCCGGAAATCTAACACACCACACCCCTGTATACAAGCAGTGGTACATCCCGCCCGGTGCCACCCCAGGAGCAGCGACACGTGGACGAGTCCAGAAGAATATAAATACAAGCACACACCTGGCGGCAGGACACAGCACCGGAAGTGACGCCTCAGCTATAAGCCCCACTGTGATTGGCCACAGCCAGGAAACACCAAACCCTCTTGTGGGAGAAAGGACCTGCGGTGACGTATTGGCCATGTGACCTGACTGAGTGGGAGGAGCAGTGATAGAAAATCCAGGTGACGTCTAGTCTCTTATAGGACATAAAAGCTTAGGTGGGAGGATGGAGGGAGCGCGGGGGGCGGCAGCCACAAGGAGGGAGCGCGGGGGAGGCAGCCACAAGGAGGGAGCGCGGGGGGCGGCAGCCACAAGGAGGGAGCGCGGGGGGAGGCAGCCACAAGGAGGGAGCGCGGGGGGAGGCAGCCACAAGGAGGGAGCGCGGGGGCGGCCAGTCACAAGGAGGGAGCGCGGGGGGCGGTAGCCACAAGGAGGGAGCGCGGGGGGCGGCAGCCACAACGAGGGAGCGCGGGGGGCGGCAGCCACAAGGAGGGAGCGCGGGGGAGGCAGCCACAAGGAGGGAGCGCGGGGGGCAGCCACAAGGAGGGAGCGCGGGGGGAGGCAGCCACAAGGAGGGAGCGCAGGGGGAGGCAGCCACAAGGAGGGAGCGCGGGGGGCGGCAGCCACAAGGAGGGAGCGCGGGGGGCGGCAGCCACAAGGAGGGAGCGCGGGGGGCGGCAGCCACAAGGAGGCGGAGGTCAGCAGCCACAAGGAGGGAGCGCGGGGGGGCGGCAGCCACAAGGAGGGAGCGCGGGGGGAGGCAGCCACAAGGTGGGAGCGCGGGGGGCGGCAGCCACAAGGAGGGAGCGTGGGGGGCGGCAGCCACAAGGAGGGAGCGCGGGGGGCGGCAGCCACAAGGAGGGAGCGCGGGGGGGCAGCAGCCACAAGGAGGCGGAGCGCAGGGAGCAGCAGCCACAAGGAGGGAGCGCGGGGGGCGGCAGCCACAAGGAGGGAGCGTGGGGGGCGGCAGCAACAAGGAGGCGGAGCGCGGGGGCGGCAGCCACAAGGAGGCGGGGAGCTGCAGCCACAAAGAGGGAGCGCGGGGGGCAGCCACAAGGAGGCGGAGCGCAGGGAGCAGCAGACACAAGGAGGGAGCGCGGGTGGCAGCAGCCACAATGAGGGAGCGCAGGGGGCAGCAGCCACAAGGAGGCGGAGCGCAGGGAGCAGCAGCCACAAGGAGGGAGCGCGGGGGGCGGCAGCCACAAGGAGGCAGAGCGCAGGGAGCAGCAGCCACAAGGAGGGAGCGCGGGGGGCGGAGCACGGGGGGCAGCAGCTAGGAGGGAGCGCGGGGGGCAGCAGCCAGAAGGAGGGAGCGCGGGGGTAGCATCCACAAGGAGGGAGCGTGGGGGGCAGCAGCCACAAGGAACGAGCGCGGGGGGCAGCAGCCACAAGGAGGGAGCGCGGGGGTCAGCAGCCACAAGGAAGGAGCGTGGGGGGCAGCAGCCACAAGGAGGCGGAGCGCGGGGGGCAGCAGCCACAAGGAGGCGGAGCGCGGGGGTCAGCAGCCACAAGGAGACGGGAGCGCGGGGGGCAGCAGCCACAAGGAGGCGGAGCGCGGGGGGCAGCAGCCACAAGGAGGCGGAGCGCAGGGGGCAGCAGCCACAAGGAGGGAGCGCAGGGGGGCAGCAGCAGCCACAAGGAGGGAGCACGGGGGGGGCAGCAGCTAGGAGGGAGCGCGGGGGCAGCAGACACAAGGAGGGAGCGCAGGGGGCAGCAGCCACAAGGAGGGAGCGCAGGGGGCAGCAGCCACAAGGAGGGAGCACGGGGCAGCAGCCACAAGGAGGGAGCGCGAGGGCAGCAGTGGCAGTGCCCTTTGTATGATGCACATTTCATGCTTTCTCTGACTCCTCCATTAGACTTAAAAAGAATTAAAAGTAGTAAAATAAGAAAAGTGTCGCCCCCCCGCCTCTACCTCCGGGCTCAGATAATACTGCGTCCATGGTACAAATTAACCCAAACTAGAGTCTGCCCCCTTGTATGTCCTGAAACGGGTTACCGACTATTATGGAAAATTAAAGTGGACCCCTAACAATTTCTGTAATGTAAAGCATCCCTCCCCCGCTGCTGTGCTTTGCCTCCAGCATTAACATCACATTGATGGCTCACATTACCACTGCAGCCAATCACTGAGGTCAGGCACTTGTGTCGTCTACATCAGTCGAGCTTAACATGAGGTGTGAAGGGTGGTCTTACATTACTGGAATTGTTGTGCGGTCCATATTTTCTTAACGTGTTAACCCCTTTACTGTCTACAATAACTATTTCCGCATAGAACTCACCTGTAAAAGGTAGAAAATGTGCGAGGACGGATGGAGGGAAGGACAGACGGAGAGAGGGAAGAATGACGGACGGATGAAGGGAATGACAGACGGAGAGAGGGAAGGACGGATTGATGGAGAGAAGGACAGACGGAGGGAGGGAAGGACAGACGGATGGAGGGACAAACGGAGGGATGGAAGGACAGACGGATGGAGGGAAGACGGACAGATGGAGGGAGATAAGAAGGAAGGTGAGGACAGAAGGAGGGAGGGAAGGACGGACGGATGGATAGGACGGACGGACGTCCTTGATGCTGTAGCGATGATGCGGCCGGGGAAGATCAAAAACCCCCGCCCTTTTGGCAATTTAAATAAAAGCAAGTGTTCTGCAGAGATTTGCAGTGAGATCCCATTGTGACATTTGCTGTAATAGGTGACATCATTTATTGATGCTGATGAGAAGTCTGCAGGAAAGAAAGTACATGGTCGTATTGTAGGGGCGGCAGAGGGAGGGGCCGTCTATGACCTCTATACATTTTATTAATGTGCCCAGGAGGGGACAGCAGCGGAAAACCCAATCTGATCAGCCCTAACGTTCAGTTGAGCTGGGAAAACACTGATTGTCTGCAGCGGTGACGTTAACAAGAGGAACCCAGGAGGCGAGCAGCCTGTCCGGGAGGCAGGTTTCTTTTTTCAATTTCATCAATGAGCGACAGGCCGTGCAAAAGTATTTAAAAGTAGTGATGACCCCCGTACCGGCCCTGGAGAAGTATGTGGTGACGACCCCGGTACCGGCCCTGGAGGAGGTGGTGACGACCCCCGTACCGGCCCTGGAGAAGTATGTGGTGACGACCCCCGTACCGGCCCTGGAGAAGTATGTGGTGACGACCCCCGTACCGGCCCTGGAGAAGGATCTGGTGACGACTCTCATACCGGCCCTGGAGAAGGATGTGGTGATGACCCCCGTACCGGCCCTGGAAAAGGAGGTGGTGACGACCCACATACCGGCCCTGGAGAAGTATGTGGTGACAACCCCCGTACCGGCCCTGGAGAAGGACCTGTTGACGACTCTCGTACCGGCCCTGAAGAAGTATGTGGTCACGACCCCCGTACCAGCCCTGGAGAAGGATCTGGTGACGACCCCCGTACCGGTCCTGGAGAAGGATCTGGTGACGACCCCCGTACCGGCCCTGGAGAAGGATGTGGTGATGACCCCCGTACCGGCCCTGGAGGAGGTGGTCACGACCCCCGTACCGGCCCTGGAGAAGGAGGTGGTGACGACCCCCGTACCGGCCCTGGAGAAGGAGGTGGTGACGACAACCGTACCGGCCCTGGAGAAGGATGTGGTGACGACCCCCGTACCGGCCCTGGAGAAGGATGTGGTGACGACCCCCGTACCGGCACTGGAGAAGGATGTGGTGACGACCCCCGTACCGGCCCTTGAGAAGGATGTGGTGACGACCCCCGTACCGGCCTGGAGAAGGATGTGGTGACGACCCCCGTACCGGCCCTGGAGAACGATGTTGTGACGACCCCCGTACCGGCCCTGGAGAAGGATGTGGTGACGACCCCCGTATCGGCCCTGGAAAAGGATGTGGTGACGACCCCCGTACCGGCCCTGGAGAAGTATGTGGTGACGACCCCCGTACCGGCCCTGGAGAAGGATGTGGTGACGACCCCCGTACCGGCCCAGGAAAAGGATGTGGTGACAACCCCTGTACCGGCCTGGAGAAGGATGTGGCAACGACCCCAGGTGCGGATCTGTCGTATTGATGTGATTAGGATCTTCTTTGCACTTCTCCACTCCCTCAGGATTCATGTGGCTGCCCAGACCACATTACAGATGGCGCCAACTACAGGACAAAGATTTACTTCTAAAAGAAAACCACAAATCTCGCACTTTATGACATCACGTTACAAGATTTACAATAACAAAACCAAGGTGACGTTTCCATTAAAAAATAGAGGGTCTCATCCCCTCCTGCGGCGTCCGCCCTCGGGTCTCATCCCCTCCTGCGGCGTCCGCCCTCGGGTCTCATCCCCTCCAGCGGCGTCCGCCCTCGGGTCTCATCCCCTCCAGTGGCGTCCGCCCTCGGGTCTTATCCCCTCCAGTGGCGTCCGCCCTCGGGTCTCATCCCCTCCAGTGGCGTCCGCCCTCAGGTTTCATCCCCTTCTGCGGCGTACGCCCTCGGGTCTCATCCCCTCCTGCGGCGCCCGCCCTCGGGTCTCATCCTCACTAGTCACTTTCTGCAAACTAACAAAACGGATAAAATAGAAAAGCGGGTCCTGAACAGCCTGGGGAGAGGGCGGTGGCGGCCCAGGTAGAAGGGAGCAAAGGATGGTGGTTGCGGCCCGAGTATAGGGGAGCAGAGGACGTTGGTGGTGGCCCAGGTGGATGAGAGCAGAGTACGGTGGCCCGGGGAGAGGGAGCCAAGGGCGGCGGCTCGGGGAGCTGAGGACAGCAGAATAAGAGGGGAGCGGTTGTGGACCGGGATACGGGAGTGGAGGGCAGCTGCAGCCTGGAAAAGAGGGTGGCCAAAGGCAGCAGCAGATCGAGCAGAGGGCGGTGGCCCAGGAGGAGAGCTGAGGGAGGCGGGGGCCCGGGGAGAGGAGTTGAGGGTCGCGGCCGGGAGAATTGGGAGACTCCGTGTGTAGGAGTCCTCTCCAGATGAAACCCTCAGTCCACGAGCACTCATCAGTCACAGCACATAGCAGGCTGCCACCATGATTAGCGCTGCCCGGTGACAGCCGGTCCCACGTGATCAGTTCCTCCCAGCATGCCATGGGGCAGGTGCCGCTCAGCAGCCATGTTTTCTTTTCCTGTGCGCTCTCAGGCCGGCGGCGGACTGGAAGGCTCTCCCGCACTCCTCGCACTCGTGCAGCGTCTTGTCCAGGTGCTGCGCCTGGTGACGTTCCAGGTCCGTTTCTGTAGTGAAGCAGGTGCCGCAGATCTCACAGCAGAGCATTACCTCCATGTGACGCTCTGCAGATGGCGCTGAAGAGCCCAGCTCGTGGTTACACTTCAGCTTTTCTTTCCGCCTTATTCTTTTTGTCGTCTTCCTTGTGAGCGCGGAAACATCAAGAGTCATGGAGGCTTCGTCCTCCAGCCCCGCAGCGAGGCCGTCGCAGTCTGCACCACGGTCTGTACCTGACAAGGAGAGCGAGATCATCAGTATCTTGCAGCTCGAGGTGCAACTAGAGGACACAACGTTCAGGCGCGACTAGAGGACACAATGTGTACTTGCAGCTGTAGATGTCCCTTCCCGGGGCTGCACTGTACAATACACTGCCAATGTCACAGACACCACGGCGGCGTCCGCACATCTCGCTGCTGGTTCGGTGGCTGCAGAGCACACAGTGCATTATGGGAGCTCAGCCAAGCTGCTGGCGGTGAGAACAGACATGTGAGTGCAGCTCTGGATGTGATTAGAGTGGAAGACGATATAACAGACATTATACAGGCCCCAATTGAACAGACCATCAGCAGATTTGGCTTTCAGTACCATCTTTATGCTGATGACACAACTATACACGTCATCCCCGACCTTACCCCCGCTGTTCTACAGAACACCACCGACTGTCTGTCCGCAGTCTCCAACATCATGTCCGCTCTCTATCTGAAACTCAACCTCTCCAAAACTGAACTTCTTCTGCTCCCGTCTACTAACCTCCCTAAATTTGACATTTCCCTCTCCGTGGGCGGCACCATAATAACACCCCGGCAGCAGGCTCGCTGTCTGGGTGTTATGTTTGACACCAATCTCTCCTTCGCCTCCCATATACAATCTCTTGCCGCTTACACCTAAAGAACATCTCTAGAACCCGCCCTTTTCTCACCATGGAAACAACAAAACCCCTCACTGTCGCCCTGATCCACTCCCGCCTGGACTACTGCAACGCTCTATTACTTGGCCTCCCCATTACTCGACTATCCCCTCTCCAGTCCATCCTTAATGCAGCAGCCAGGGTCATCCATCTGGCTAATCGGTACTCGGACGCGTCCGCTCTTCGCCAGTCCTTATACTGGCTGCCCATTCATTATAGGATACAATTCAAAGTACTTGTTCTCACCCACAAAGCTCTCCACAGTGCAGCACCCCCTACATCTCCTCCCTCATTTCTGTCTATCACCCTGCCCGTCCTCTCCACAGTACAGCACCCCCCTACATCTCCTCCCTCATTTCTGTCTATCACCCTGTCCGTCCTCTCCACAGTGCAGCACCCCCTACATCTCCTCCCTCATTTCTGTCTATCACCCTGCCCGTCCTCTCCACAGTACAGCACCCCCCTACATCTCCTCCCTCATTTCTGTCTATCACCCTGTCCGTCCTCTCCACAGTGCAGCCCCCCTACATCTCCTCCCTCATTTCTATCTATCACCCTGCCCATCCTCTCCACAGTGCAGCCCCCTACATCTCCTCCCTCATTTCTATCACCCTGCCCGTCCTCTCCACAGTGCAGCACCCCTACATCTCCTCCCTCATTTCTGTCTATCACCCTGTCCGTCCTCTCCACAGTGCAGCACCCCCCTACACCTCCTCCCTCATTTCTATCTATCACCCTGCCCGTCCTCTCCACAGTGCAGCCCCCCTACATCTCCTCCCTCATTTCTGTCTATCACCCTGTCCGTCCTCTCCACAGTGCAGCACCCCCCTACACCTCCTCCCTCATTTCTATCTATCACCCTGCCCACCCTCTCCACAGTGCAGCCCCCCTACATCTCCTCCCTCATTTCTATCTATCACCTTGCCCGTACTCTCCACAGTGCAGACCCCTACATCTCCTACCTCATTTCTATCTATCACCCTGCCCGTCCTCTCCACAGTGCAGCCCCCCTACATCTCCTACCTCATTTCTATCTATCACCCTGTCCGTACTCTCCACAGTGCAGCACCCCCTACACCTCCTCCCTCATTTCTATCTATCACCCTGCCCGTCCTCTCCACAGTGCAGCACCCCCCTACATCTCCTCCCTCATTTCTATCTATCACCCTGCCCGTCCTCTCCACAGTGCAGCACCCCGCTACATCTCCTCTCTCATTTCTATCTATCACCTTGCCCGTCCTCTCCACAGTGCAGCCCCCCTACATCTCCTACCTCATTTCTATCTATCACCCTGCCCGTCCTCTCCACAGTGCAGCCCCCCTACATCTCCTCCCTCATTTTATCTATCACCCTGCCCGTCCTCTCCACAATGCGGCCCCCTACATCTCCCTCATTTCTGTCTATCACCCTGCCCGTCCACTCCACAGTGCAGCCCCCTACATCTCCTCCCTCATTTCTATCTATCACCCTGCCCGTCCTCTCCACAGTGCAGCCCCCCCACATCTCCTCCCTCATTTCTATCTATCACCCTGCCCATCCTCTCCACAGTGCAGCACCCCCTACATCTCCTCTCTCATTTCTATCTATCACCCTGCCCGTCCTCTCCACAGTGCAGCACCCCCCTACATCTCCTCTCTCATTTCTATCTATCACCCTGCCCGTCCTCTCCACAGTGCAGCCCCCCCTACATCTCCTCCCTCATTTCTATCTATCACCCTGCCCGTCCTCTCCACAGTGCAGCCCCCCCACATCTCCTCCCTCATTTCTATCTATCACCCTGCCCATCCTCTCCACAGTGCAGCACCCCCTACATCTCCTCTCTCATTTCTATCTATCACCCTGCCCGTCCTCTCCACAGTGCAGCACCCCCCTACATCTCCTCTCTCATTTCTATCTATCACCCTGCCCGTCCTCCACAGTGCAGCCCCCCCTACATCTCCTCCCTCATTTCTATCTATCACCCTGCCAGTCCTCTCCACAGTGAAGCCCCCCTACATCTCCTCCCTCATTTCTGTCTATCACCCTGCCCGTCCTCTCCACAGTGCAGCCCCCCTACATCTCCTCCCTCATTTCTATCTATCACTCTGCCTGTCCTCTCCACAGTGCAGCACCCCCTACATCTCCTCCCTCATTTCTATCTATCACCCTGCCCGTCCTCTCCACAGTGCACCCCCCTACATCTCCTCCCTCATTTCTATCTATCACCCTGCCCGTCCTCTCCACAGTGCAGCCCCCCCTACATCTCCTCCCTCATTTCTATCTATCACCCTGCCCGTCCTCTCCACAGTGCAGCCCCCTACACCTCCTCCCTCATTTCTGTCTATCACCCTGCCCGTCCTCTCCACAGTATAGCCCCCCTACATCTCCTCCCTCATTTCTATCACCCTGCCCGTCCTCTCCACAGTGAAGCACCCCCCTTCATCTCCTCCCTCATTTGTATCTATCACCCTGCCCGTCCTCTCCACAATGCGCCCCCCTACATCTCTCCCTCATTTCTGTCTATCACCCTGCCCGTCCTCTCCACAGTGCAGCCCCCTACATCTCCTCCCTCATTTGTATCCATCACCCTGCCCGTCCTCTCCACAATGCAGCCCCCTACATCTCCTCCCTCATTTCTGTCTATCACCCTGCCCGTCCTCTCCACAATGCAGCCCCCTACATCTCCTCCCTCATTTCTATCTATCACCCTGCCCGTCCACTCCACAGTGCAGCCCCCCTACATCTCCTCCCTCATTTCTGTCTATCACCCTGCCCGTCCACTCCACAGTGCAGCCCCCCTACATCTCCTCCCTCATTTCTGTCTATCACCCTGCCCGTCCACTCCACAGTGCAGCCCCCTACAAATCCTCCCTCATTTCTGTCTATCACCCTGTCCGTCCTCTCCACAGTGCACCCCCCTACATCTCCTCCCTCATTTCGATCACCCTGCCCGTCCTCTCCACAGTGCAGCACCCCCTACATCTCCTCCCTCATTTCTGTCTATCACCCTGTCCGTCCTCTCCACAGTACAGCACCCCCCTACATCTCCTCCCTCATTTCTGTCTATCACCCTGCCCTTCCTCTTCACAGTGCAGCACCCCTACATCTCCTCCCTCATTTCTGTCTATCACCCTGCCCGTCCTCTCCACAGTGCAGCCCCCCTTTATCTCCTCCCTCATTTCTGTCTATCACCTGCCCATCCTCTCCACAGTGCGCCCCCCTACATCTAGTTGTAAGGACAGCCAATTAAACAAGCCTCGTATGACAACGAGCAACAACGTGTGAGGGTTTTCGAACGCGAATGTGGAGCGGAGCAAGTAGCGTCTGTATTCCAGAAGTGGGCGCTTGTATCGAGAGAATGTGAGCAGTTGTAGCACAATGTGGACTGCGAGACAAGGTGAAAAAAAAAAAAAAAAAAAAAAAAAAAAAAAAAAAAAAAAAAAAAAAAAAAAAAAAAAAAAAAAAAAAAAAAAAAAAAAAAAAAAAAAAAAAAAAAAAAAAAAAAAAAAAAAAAAAAAAAAAAAAAAAAAAAAAAAAAAAAAAAAAAAAAAAAAAAAAAAAAAAAAAAACCCAGCAGATGTAGCGATTGTAGACGCAGCGAGTTAGCGATCTTTTAACGACTAGGTCAGAAGTAGCGCTTGATGTGACAGCAGAAAGTGTGAGCAAGCTCTGTATTACAAGCAGATAGCTCTTACCAGCGAAGGCCGACGAGAAAATAGGAGTCGAGTCACGACAGCGAAGTGTAGCGCAGCTCGTTGCCGCAGATAGCCGCTCTGAAAAACAGATACGGGATGCAAAAGTGTTCAGCTCTGTTACGAAGAAGTGTGGCAACTCTGATGTGCGAGGAGTGTGAGCCATCTATTCCACACAAGTGTACCCTTGATGTGACCACAGTGTATACAGACTTTATGTACCACAGCAGAAGTGTAGAGCTTTCACAGCAAGGGGGGCTCTTATTTCTAACAAATGTAATTGTAGTGACAAATATTGAGGTGAACTGTAGAACTGAAAGGCGCGCGGTATGTGCAAAAAGTTAGATCTTATTACAGAAAAGACAGAAGTGTGGGAGCTCTATCGACCACCGATGACGCAGTCGTATATCAGCAGAATGTGAAGTTGATGTACACCAATTATAGCTCGTATGTGACCGACGCAGAAGTGTGAGCGCAGCTCTGTATGTGACGACAGCAGAAGTGTGAGCGCAGCTCTGTATGTGACCGACAGCAGAAGTGTGAGCGCAGCTCTGTATGTGACAAGCGCAGAAGTGTGAGCGCAGCTCTGTATGTGACCGACGCAGAAGTGTGAGCGCAGCTCTGTATGTGACCACGCAGAAGTGTGAGCGCAGCTCTGTATGTGACCGACGCAGAAGTGTGAGCGCAGCTCTGTATGTGACGACGGGCAGAAGTGTGAGCGCAGCTCTGTATGTGACCGACAGCAGAAGTAGTGAGCGCAGCTCTGTATGTGACGACGCAGAAGTGTGAGCGCAGCTCTGTATGTGACCAAGACAGAAGTGTGAGCGCAGCTCTGTATGGACAAGCAGCAGAAGTGTAAGCGCAGCTCTGTATGTGACAAGCAGAAGTGTGAGCGCAGCTCTGTATGTCACAAGCAAAGTGTGAGCGCAGCTCTGTATGTGACCGACGCAGAAGTGTGAGCGCAGCTCTGTATGTGACAGACAGCAGAAGTGTGAGCGCAGCTCTGTATGTGACCGACAGCAGAAGTGTGAGCGCAGCTCTGTATGTGACAAGCAGAAAAGTGTGAGTGCAGCTCTGTATGTGACCGACAGCAGAAGTGTGAGCGCAGCTCTGTATGTGACCAACAGCAGAAGTGTGAGCGCAGCTCTGTATGTGACCGACAGCAGAAGTGTGACGCAGCTCTGTATGTGACCGACAGCAGAAGTGTGAGGCGCTCTGTATGTGACCGACAGCAGAAGTGTGAGCGCAGCTCTGTATGTGACCGACAGCAGAAGTGTGAGCGCAGCTCTGTATGTGACAAGCAGCGAAGTGTAAACGCAGCTCTGATTGAAAGCAGAGTGTGAGCCAGCTCTGTTTACCAAAGCAAAGTGGTGCACTCTGTATTTGGGCGACGCAAAGTTGAGCCAGTCTGTATGTGACAACAGCAAAGGTTTTAGCGACTCTGTATGGGACCGCAGCAAAGTGTAGCGCAGCTCGGGATTGAAAAAAAAGGTGGGAGCTCTGTTTGCCAAAAGCAGAAGTGGAGCGCAGCTCTGTATTTGGGGAGCAAAAAAAATGAGCCGCTCTTATGTGGAAAGCAGAAATGGGAGGCGCCTGAGTCACGCAAAGTGTGATGAGTTGTATGTCACAAACGAAGTGTACCAGTCGTATGTCACAAGCAGAAGTGTGGGCACTCGTATGGGCCCAACAGCAGAATGGAGCGTTTGTATGTAAAGACACAGAAGTGTAGGCAGCCCGTATGGAAACCCCCAGCAGAAGTGGGAGCGCAGCTTATGGACCGACCCGGGGAGAAGTGGTGCAGTCGTTTTGACCGACGGGGGAAGTGTGACGCAGCTCTGTATGTACCACGCAAAGTGTGGCGCAGCTTGTATGTGACCCACGGAGAGTGTGAGCGCAGCTCTTAGGGGCGCGGGAGAAGTGTGAGCGCGTCTGTATGTGAGAAGGGGGAAAATGGGAGGCAGTCTGTATGTACCCCCACGGGAGAAGTGTGAGCGAGCTTGATGTGACCGCGCAAAAGTGTTGAGCGCAGCTCTGTATGTGACCGACAGAAGAATGGAGCCAGTCTGTATGGACAACAGCGAAAAGTGAGGGAGCCTGTATGACAAACAAAGTGTGAGGAGCCCGTATGTGCCGACAGCAGAAGTGTGAGCGCGCTCGTATTGACCGCAGAAAGTTG